>PVJH01003656.1:0-138064 GCA_004026705.1 Nesogale talazaci | reverse complement strand
GTGATGCCCCCCCCCAAAAAAAAAAGCAACAACAAGAACAACAACAACAAAACAAATGCCTAGAGAAGTAGATAATGTCTGTGGGGGCAGATGTCAATGAGGAAAAAGAATATTTATTTAAAAACAAGGTAAGATTCTTCTTATTGCGATAAGTCTTCTCTAGTTTATAGTATCTTAATAATGCAGTTGTTGCTAAGTTAACAGCCTTGATTATATCAGAGGTCGTACTGCAGAAATCAGATGTAGTAGATTCTTTTTGTTGTGGTTGTTGTTGTTGTTGCACACTGAGGGTATTTACTGGCTCACGCTAGGTTGTAACTCCAGAGCCACGGCCCCTGAGCCCGGCATTCAGGGGTGGCAGCAGCCGGCAGGGGCTGCGCACGAACAGCTGTCCGGAGGGCGTCAGGCAGCAGGTCATGGAGGCCGGGTCAGGTCGGGCGGGAGCTGCATCTGCTTGTGTACTTTTCGCGCCATGCGGAATCCGTCGGCATTCGGGCCACACACAACTCTCCCGGTGCTGCCAGTCTCCACCAGGCACCCGCCTTACACACACACCTCCAGCTCCTCAGGGCTGAAGTCCTGGGCGTCCACCTTCAGTTGGAAGCCGCCCCCTGTGCAGTCATCTTCCGCTGTGGAGGGCTCTTCGCCGAGCAGCCGCACCAGCAGCCTGACCACCCGGTTCTGTTGGTCCTGACGCAGGCTGGGACGGCGGAGGGCCTCCACCTGCTGGGAGAGGCCGCTCCCGGCCCGCTGCTGCATCGGTGTCTGTAGTAGATTCTTTATGAACACTTTGATCTATTTATGTACACTTGTGATAACTCACACTTATATTGAGCATCTTATACTCTGGAAATTAAAATTTTTATCAAATTTTATACCCTACAATCCTTGTCAGCTCTGTTGAAACCCCACACCAAATCTTGGAAGATGGTTATCACCACCCTTTCCAATTTCTCATAATCCATGTCAAAAAAGAGACAAAAAGCCCATCTGTATATTCAACTTTTACTAACAGTAACTGTGAGTGGATTTATGCTAAGGATTAGCTGGGCATTTATCTACTATTTATATAATTTAATTCCCATGTCAACTTATGTAGTAGCAGTTGTAGGTGCTGTTGTTAGGTATCATGGAATTGGTTCCTACCCATAGGGAACTATGTGCAATAGAACACAGCCCTGCACACTGTGTTATCCTCACAGTTGTTCCTCTCCCCGAGCCAATTGTTGTGGCCACTGTGTCAATACATCTCAGCAAGGACCTTCTTTTTCAACATCTAACTATGTAAAATATCCTTCCCAAAGGACTAGTCTTTCCTGACAATCTGTCCAAAGTAAGTAAGATGAAGTCTCTAAGTTGCACTCTGATCATACTTTTAACATAGATTTGTTTTTCATTTTAGCAATTCTTGGTACTTTCAATATCTTCTCCAGCACCACAATTCAGATGCATGCATTCTTCCTTGGTCTTCCTTATCCAATGTCTAACTTTCACATGTATTTCAGGTAATGGACAAGGTCATGGTACTCTGGCACACCTTAACTTTATCTTTTTTCTTAGAAATGGATTAGAATTTATTAAATATTCAATTTTGAGATCAGGGTAACATTTTGACTAGAATGTCAGAAATGTGACAACGATGAAAGTTCTAAAATTTTTCTTCAAATATTATAAGAATTTCCATTGATAAAGAGTGAAACAGAACTAAGAAATTTGTGGTCAGGAAGGAATTTCTTAGAACAATGAATCTTAAAGAATTATTCATATGATTCTTAATTTACCCTAAACTTACATCTTTGGAATGTATTTCTTTTCAAAAATAATTTTTGGGATATTTTACAGCTCTTATAACAATCCATATCATCCTTGCTTTTTAATACCCCAAAGAAGTCTTGTACAGAAGATTGATCTAATGTAATGCACCATTTTATCTCTTGACTGTTGCTTTCACAAGCAGCCAATTCAAGAGGGACAACCACTATGTACGTTGGGTAGAATAAAATAAGTGTTACATTAAATTGATATAATCTTACTTTTTTAAAACCTTTGTAGAAAGTGTATACAATAAGTTCACGCAAAGCCTGTGGACATGACGTTGAGTTGGAGTATGGATAAACTTGTGTATGTGTTTCTCAAAGAAAATGAACAATGAATATTTGTCCTTAAGTAGCCTATAGTCTAGGTAGTCTAGTAGGGAAAAGGACATGCAAATTCATAGTCATGACAAAAGTTAGCATTCATTAGCGCTTTTTATTTTCCATATACTGTGCTCTTTTTCTTCACATCAGAGAGAGGTGTGATTAGATGAGAAGACCGAGAGAATGGATGAATGTATGGATTATGATAAGAGCTGTGAGAGTCTCCAATAAAAGTATTTAATGAAAAAAAAAAAGACTGAGATAGAGGTTAGTGTCTTCCTTAATGACATACAGCTGTTATGTGCCATGATTCAAATGCAGAACTCTTTGGCGCCAGAACTGTACTCACAAGCAGCGTGAAGCTCTGCTTCCCTTCTGCAGATGTACAAGATCAGAATATAATAAAGGTCGTTTCCATGTAACCAGAGTGCAAAGGGTATAATGACCAACTACTCGGACAGTACCTACTCTGAAACATCATAGAAGACAAGCCTGGAGAACTAACTCAGTAAGGTCACAGTCCTATAAAACAAACACACTCAGCATACACTTCATCATATAAATCAGAATTGACTGGAAAGTAAGTAACAGTAACACTATAGCTATAAAATGGTAGGCAAAGAATATTAGATAGGGCAATGGAGAAACTGGAGAGAATTATTTCCAGTTTCAGCTATATGCTTGGTTGGTTGGTTGGTTTGCCAGTCGGTTGGCCATTTGGTCAGTTGGTTGGTTGGTTAGTTGGCTGGCCATTTGATCCGTTGGTTGGTTGATTAGTTGGTTAGATGGTTGGTTGATTTTCAGATAAAAGGGAGGTGCCATTTAAGTGTAGCATGAAGATGGAAGAAATTGTCAGTTGAGGAAGAGATGGGTAATAAGACTGTGTCAAATAAAGTGGAAAGGGCAGTTTAGAGACAGTTGTGACCCTTAGGACTGGGTTTCAGAATGCTTAAGCTAAAATGGCAGAAATGAAGGAGATTAGAGACCAGGATTATTAGATTAGTGGAATAATATATTCTGTAACTTAGTGTTTCTTATGTGTAAGTGGAAGCCCTAGTGGTGTTGCAGCTATGTGTTGATCAGCTGACCACAAAGTCAGCAGTTTGCAAGCTCAGCCATTCTGGGAGAAGGATGGTTGTCTACCCTCATAAACAGTTACGATTTTGGAAACCCAAAGTTCTCCTCCGTGAACTCATAGGGCCACTATGAGTCAGAATCTACTTGATGGTGGTGAATTCAGTTCTTTTTGGGTGGTGTAGCTGAATCACCTAAGATTCTTGTTTCCATAAAAATTCTGATTCAAGGAGTTCAGAGAAGAGTCTGCTGTTCTGCACTTATAGCAATCTCACAGATGCAGCTGCTAATCCTGTAGAGGCAAAAATATTCCCCCAAATTGTGAATTCATGATTTCTAATCTACCAAATTTTATAGAGATACTAATTAATTCATCTGGGCAAGGGAAATATATGAATAAGCTTTAAATTTGGGGGAGGGATGTCATTGTGGAGGCTAATTTCTTATGTACCACACAGACATGCCTAAACCAGATAAGATTTGTTAGTCTTTGAAAGTACTCATTATTAAAATACAGTAAGTGTTAGACAAGGTACTTTTTCTTCCTTGATATCTAGTCCTTTACACACATCCTGAAAGAGAAATAAGATAGGTCTTCAATGATTTTGTTATATTTAAGATACTAAATTGATTCACACCCTTTTATTTTTTAATTGCCAGTAGGCTTCATGAGATTATTCTCTGCATTGATAGAAGACTATTTGTTTGCTAAATGGGAAAACTTTATACTTCTGGAGAAAAAAGAAGACTGTTGCTCCTGCCAAATGGTTTAGACACAGCAAGCGGAGACTTAACCACACAGCAGGGTCTCTAACCAATAACTATGCCTGCTGTGTGTGTGCGTGTCCTGTGCTTCACAGGAGCCAACTCTGAACAAGGGCTCTCAAGATTCCAAATCAGCCACTCTTCCAGCCTTTAGAAAGATATGAACCTTTTGGATCAAAAGCATAGTGGTAATGCAGTTTTAGGAAGGCAAGATATTTTTCCCCATAGGGTAGTTAGTCAAAAAGACACTTGTAAGCATATAAAACCTTTCATTAAGATCTAAAGGGACTTCAGCAATCCCACAATGCTGTTATTTTACAAATTGGTCACCTGAAGTACTCAAGAAAATGCTGATGCTCTCTAAATCATACATTGCAACATGAAGATGAGGTATGCTTTTGAAAAACCTGACTGCTTGAGCAAGCAAATAACACTGCAATTTCTCTAAAGATACAGATTTTTTTTGTGTGTGGCATCACTGCCCTGGTGGGAGTAGGAAGTCCAGCCTTGCTCCTGGAGAGCTGCTGCTGGATTTGAGATACAGATTTTTTTTTTATTGCAAATGCTTCAGCGGTGTTCTAACTCTGATATATCTACAAGGCACTTGTCATCTCACGCTTTTATATCCTGAATTTAACTATTAGACTTCCATTTCGCAAATGCAAGCATTATTCCTCTTTTATTCATTCTCTGCCTCTGAGTGGAAAAAAAATGCATCCAGCTTCTCAGAGAAAATAAAGGAAGACACCCAATGAGATGCACTGACACAATGGCAATAATGGTTTCAAATCCTAACAATAACTATGATGATGACACAGGATTGAGTTGTCTTTTTCTATCCCCTTGTACATTGGATCACTATCAGGCAGAATCAACTTGATGGCACCTGACACCACCACCCAAAGTCAGAAAAATAGGTATGTTCCTTGATTTTTCACAGCTCATTCTCCATTGAAATCCAGTAACTTTCAGGTCTAGGGTGGTAATGCCTCTTCTTTTGCTATTTTCATTCTGATTTCTGGTTAAGCTTAGGCAGTCAATGATTGCTGCCTATCTCATTATAGTACCTCCTCCATTTCAGTGCAGGGCTCATGCCACCACAGAATCAATAATTGACGCATTTCTGTCTGACTATTTGATCATCCTTCTGAAATGCTGTGTGTGCCTTGCTCTTGTAAAAAATAAAGTTATTAATGCAGATTCTAAGGCCTTTTAAACATTGAACCTAACTGGCATTTCTTCATCTCTTCCTCCCTCAACTCTTTGCAGAACAACATTTTCTCTCCAACCTATATGTAGGATGCATCTTCTTTTTAAAAGAAATGTTAATTGTTGTAAAAACATATATAGCATTTGCCAATATAAATTTATTCGTGCATAATTTAGTGGCATCTACAACATCAATCATGTTGTGCAGATAATATCCACTGCCATAAAAAAAATTCTAAACATGATTCTCAATGCTTACCTCTCTTGCTGGTTTTGAACCAGTTGCCTTAAAACCAATTCCAACTCTGGAAGAGATCCTGTGAGTCAAGGAGGGAAAACTGTGCTCCCTGGTTGGGGAGAAAGGGCACGAAATTGCTCCCAGACATTTTTCCCAAGGTAATTCTGAGTGGATTTCAACTTTCAACCTCTGATTGGCAGTTGGATAGCTTATGGCACTTGACTACTCTATTCATGCATGCCACCGAAGGTGCCCTATTTTTGTTTACTACCTGTACTCACAAGAGTTACTAAAAAGTGGAAGTTAAATTCCACTCCAGGGAATTTAGAATAGACTTTCTAAACAACGTCTTATTTCTAAGATTTCTATTGGAACAAAATAATTAACATCTAGGAACATTTGACTTCTCATGATAGATATTCATCAACCCAATTTGGTCACTTGAAGTATTCTTTCCCCCTCATCTTTATATGGGAGAATACATTAGCCCTTGAGTGCTTCCTCTATTTGACACATTAAGAGAGAGTAAAACTTTAGGCAGGAATCTGCACAGAATCTCTACTTCTCATAAGCTGACAGAGTCTCCCACGGTGAATCCAGTTCCCTGTATGGGTTACTTTTAATGGGAATATGTTGACGTTTGTAAGTTGGATAATAATTTTTAAAACTGCAAATGACATGTGAAGTAAAGTGGTCCAATTCTCTTAAAAATAACCAGATAGGACAGGGAATAGGAATCAGTTTAGAATTATATGACTGTTAAACTTACTTATGTTATGCTCAGTAATGTGTACTCCTTGATCTTGTGGCCACCTAAAAAACTATCATGGTCCAGTAGTCAAAAGGTAAAATAGAGCACACTTAAGTTTCAATGAGAATTCCTTGGGGAGTGTAACGATTACATGCTGAACTGATAGCTGAAAGTCGGCTGTTGGACCCTCTGTAGAGTCACATAGTAATATACTTGTGAAAGATCCCTCCCATGATAGGTCTAAAGAAGGCAGTTTCACTCTGAAACACCTGGAGAAACCAGAGGGTGGAGTCAGCTCAGAGCCACCTAGCAGTGATTCTGTACACACTAGGTCATGGAGGACAAACAGAAATCCATCTTCGTGTGCCTCAAGAGAAAGACATTAATCTATAGTAACGTGCCAGAAATGTTCTTACAAATTGCATTAGTGTGATGACCCTCCAAAATATCTCTTCCTCAAAATAAAATTCATCTGACTATTCTACCTTTACAACTGTTTAAAAAAAAGGCATTTTAAATTATACCTCTGCTTTGAATCATCATGTGAATTTGGGGCCTTCAGGTTGAATGTGAACTACTAATGAGCTCCTCTAAATGCTTTAGGATTGTTTTTAAATATATAGCAGCTATCAAAGAAATATAGTGAGAGCTATCAGTCATAAGAAAAAGACATTAAGAACCAGAGCAGCAAATGTAGATAGCAAAAAATCAAATTTTGGGTAACAACCTGTATATTATGAGAGTTTTGGTGGATATAAAACTTTCTTCCAGGCTATCAGACTTGGGAGATGAGATTCCATACTCATTTGTATTTAGATAACATGGCCTTAATGTATTAAATTCTGGAGACTAGAACTGAGATTCCTATATTAAGTGGAGGCCTCAAAGTGGGGGAATGGCAACAACTTTCACTCACCTTATCGAGCAAGCCAAAAAAAGAAAGGTATCTTTTCTTGTAAAATAGTTAGAATGAACAACAGCCTCCCATAAGAAATAAAATCCCAATATCTTAAGTCAAGAATGTATGTGGAGTCCAAAATATAGGTCTCACGTGAAGCAGAATCCCCAAGGTTAGAAGGGGATATGCGTGTTCATGCATGGTTGGTGTAATGAAGAAGACTGAAGGAGAATTGGCTCATTTGAATGAGGGTGCTAGTGAGGAATATTGAAAAGTACTATGGGCAGCCGAAATAACAAGCGAGTCCATCTCGGAAGAAGTACAGCCAGAATGCTCATGAAGGTCAAGAATGGAAAAGCTTCATCTCGTATACATTGGACATGCTGTTGAGAGAGCAATCCCTAAGGGGGGGAAATGTACTTGATAATGTAGAGGGACAGTGAACCAGAAAGGTCCTTGACAAAATGGATTGGGGCGGTGGATGCAATAATGCACTCCAACAGAAGCACAGTGATGAGGACAGCACAAGACGAGGCAGTGTGTGGGTGAGTCCAGGAGTTTAACCCAACCTCACAGCACCTAACAACAGGAGTATGTACCTGCTGTTGTTCATCACCTTACAATGACTCTCCTCGTAGATGTACAAATATGTGTGCATATGTTGTTCTACATGCATATGAATGTCTTCTTCCTAATTCAATGTAGAAGCACCCTTTTGTGACAAGTTCGGAATTATCAGTGCAAAATCTCAGAGGGGAAGAACAACTCCAGAGGAAATGTATTCACCATAGAAAATTCAATGAGAGAGAAAGCACACAACATATGAGATTGATAACCTTAAGATTCTAGGTTAATATGATTTTAATTACAACATAAAATTTTATTTTCGGTACTCACACATATATGACATGCCATGTATGAAAGAAGGAATAAAACTATCTTGAAAAAAAAACAGGGCATTGTGTTAAAGTATATGGGTTTTAGGGAATACAATGCTTTTGGCTGTGCTTTTCCAGTGTGTGGCAAGTTTCAATCAGAGATGTATGCTTAAAAGGAACTGGTGGAGTAAGTTAAACCTGAACCGCTAACAAAAAGTTGAGTGTTCTAACTCATCAGCCATTCTGCAAAAGGAAGATGTGACGATGTATTCCTGTGAAGAAGTATAGTCGCAGGGATGCTACAAAGCAGTTCTCTTCTATCCTACAGGCTCTCCGGGAGTCTGAATCAACTGAACAGCAATGGGTTACATATGCTTGAGAAACCAACTTTGAACTAGAGCAGGGAATTCTTATAAATAAACAAAATGATCTCAGAGGTTTGAAGAACATAAAATAACAAAATATCTACATATTTTCTACTCTTCTTGTGCCAAACAATTGACCACGATAAAAGTATTTTCTACTTTTATATTTTGGTATTGAAATTGTCATTGTTCTCTTAGAGTCCATTAAGCTCCTAGACGGAAGGGCACATTGCCATTGCACTGAGTCTGACTCTTACTGCTTTTAGAGGAGAGGGTGGAACAGCTCCACCAAGGCTGTAAAGCCTTAGGAAAGCAGACTGCATCATCTTTGTATCACTGAACAGCTGGTGCCTTTGAACTGCTGATTCTTCTGTTAGCAGACCAATGCACTGCATCATCAAGGCTCCTTCCTCGAGGGAAAAAATAGATACTAAATATTTTGCCACTAAAATATGACAAAACAATGTCAAGCTGTAATGACATAGATTGGAGAAACACTCGAGGGGAAAAGTGTTTGTTCAGAAGACTAACCACACATGACCCAATATCAATTGTCAATTAGAGATGGAAAAATCTATTGGATATGCCAGACATCCAGCTGATGGAAAAGTGGTTAAATAGTGAGACTGCATATCTGCAGCCATGAAGGATTCAAAATTATGTTATACAGACAATATTATTGCAAACATGTTTTAGTCTGGAAGATGGAGGGGGAGTTCATTTTTGGTGAGAAATTTAAAAGTTATGATTCCAAAAGGAGAATTAATATAAGGTCCCCCTAGGTATGGCACAGGGCACTGACATTAGAAGATATGTACAGAGCATGCTCAATGATACCACAGCTATGTAAAAGAGAGAACTGATATCTTTGTGGATCATGTTCAAGAATGGAGTTCTCGCTGGTAGATGAACTCTTGTGAAAATAAACATTAGGAATTACTGAGGATATATATATATATGTATATATATGTGTGTATGTATTAAAGTAGTAATGAAGCCTGTCATATATCGAGCTAATTATCTATGATTACTGTGCTACTAGATTATCTTGAATGGGAGAAAGATGAGACTTTCTACTTCAGTAAAGTTATAGTTTCAAAAACATACAGGGGAACGTCTAACCATCTTATAGGGTCACTATGAGTAGGCATCAACTCAATGCCAGAGGGACAGTAACTTGAACCTCAATGAGAAAACAGAAATAGACTCTTCAACACAATTGAAGAATCTATTAGAACTACGTCACTTCTCCTAGCTGTACAGACCTGAGGAGGTTTTTCTAATTTCATTTTGGCAATGTTTAGAAATCCATGTCTTAATCCCTTATATCCTTAAGAAAGTGATTTTATTATGAATTAGCGGGAGGCTTACATTTCATATGATAGATGTTTATTCAATTATTTAAGCTACTTATCAGATACCCACATAGATGGCTCTACCCAACCTTCTTGATTTAGCTTCTCAATCTTGTGGGAAACTAGCTTTGCCTTCACCCAAGATAACACATGTCTACCCTCTTGCTTATTGCTACATCCCTGTCTTTTTCCTTATTCTCTGTTTTACTTGGTATGAAAATCTTTGTCTTTATTTTGTGAAAAACAGTGGTCTTATACAGTATTGGTACTTTTGGTATTGACTAATTTCAATCAGCCCAGTGTGCTCCAGGTCAATCCTGGCATGCGGTGCTTCCTAATTACATGATTATTTTTTAGCACTGCATAGTACTCAAATGTCAAATATAATGAAGCATGCAAAAACTTAGAATTAGAAACCAAAAAGAAGAACACTCTCAGAATATCTTAACCTGAAAGAATTCAAGAAAAAAAATCAAGCTTCAAGCTTTCATATTGAAAAATTCATGGGAAAAACATTTAACAATGCAGGTAGCATCAAAATAAGATGGAAAGAATACACGGAATTACTACACCAAAAAGAACTAGTCGACATAACACTATTTCAGGAGGTAGCATATGAGCAACAGTCAATGTTGCCAAAGGAAGATGAAGTTTCTCTGAATGCATACGCCAAAAGCAAGTCTCCGGGAATTGAAGGAATACCCATCGAATGTTTCAAAAAGCTGAAAGCAAAGCATTGGAAGCACTTCCTCGCCTATGCCAGGAAATTTGCAAGACAGGAGGTTGGCCAATTAACTGGAAGAGATTTATATTTGTACCTAGTCCAACAAATAGCAGACAGAACGCTCAAGCAGCAGAGCAATATCATCGATAACACATGCAAGGAATATTTGCTGAAGAGCATCCAACAATGATGGAGCAGAACATAGCCAGAGGACTGACAGAGGATCAGACCAGACTCAGAAGGGGCATGGGACCAGGGATGTCCTTGCTGACATCAGATGTGTCTTGACTGAAAGAAGAGAATACCTGAACGATGCTTATTTGTGTTTTATGGACTTTGCAAAGACATTTCATTGTGTGGATCACAATAAATGATGGTTGACCTTGAGAAGAATGTGAAATCCAGAAGACTTCATTGGATCTGTGAGGAACTTATTTATGGATCAAGGGGCAGTTGTGCAAAGACCAAGGGAATATTTCATGATTAAATGAAATGTGTGCACATATGGAAAGGTGTGCATCAGGATTGCATCCTCTCATGATACTTATTCATTCGGCATATTGAGTAAGTTGTCAGAGGTAATGGCTTATATGAAGAATATAGCGTCAGGCCAGGAGGAAGACTTATTAACACCCTGCAATATGCAGATCAAATAACCTTAACCTTGCTTGCTGAAAGTGAAGAGGACTTGAAGCACTTGCTGATGAAGTCTAAGGATGGCAGCCATCAGTAAGGATTATGACTCAATGTAAAGAAGACCAAAGTCCTTACAAACAAACCAATCGGAAACATCAGAATAAATGGAGAAATGTGTACTTGTCAAGGATTTTGCCTTTCTTGGAATTACAATCAATGGTCACGGAAGCAGCACTCAAGAGATCAAAATATGAGTTTTGTTAGTTAAATCTGCTGCAGAAGACTTTTTTAGAGTATTAAAAAGTAAGGGTATTACTTTGAGGACTAAGGTACGCCTGACTTAAACTATGTTATCTTTCATTGACTCATACGCATGTGAAAAGTGGACATGGAATAAGGAAAACTTAAGGAAAACTGACACATTTTAATGCTGGAGAAGAATATTGAAAGTACCATGGGCTGCTAAAAGGGCAAACAGATGTATCTTGAAGGAAGTATTAGTAGAGTACTAGAGTACTATTATTAGTACTACTAGTTCTAATACTAGTAGTATTAGAAGCAAGTAAGGACCAGTACTTGGAGAAGAACATCTTGCCTAGTAAAATATTGGGGCAGTGAAAAATAGCAAGGCCCTCAGCTTGATGACTTGACACTGTGGCTGCAACAATGTCCTCAGAGAGTAGCAATTGTGAGCCTGGTTCAGGATCAGGCAGTGTTTATTTCTTTTGTGCATAGGGTCACTATAAGTGATAGCACCTAACAATAACAAGTATTCTACCATGTATAAATACCAAAGTTTCCGTATCCATTCTTCTACTTATACACATGTAGGCTGTTTCCCTATTATCCCTGTTGTGAGAAATGCTGTGATGAATATGGGTGTGTATATGGTTATTCCTGGTGTGGCTCTTACTTCTTTAGGGTACATAGTCAACCAAGGAATTGCTAAGTTGTATGCAATTTCTACTTCCAGCTATTTGGGGCAATGCCATATGGCTTTTCACAGTGGTTGCACATTTTTATAGTCCTATCAACTGTATATGAGGACTCAATCTCTTTGCACCTTCTAAAGCATTTTTCCTCCTCCTCCTTCATCATCTTCTCTTTCTTCCATTGAGGTATGGTATTTCCTTAATTTGATTTGCAGTTCTGAGATGGCTTGTATGTTAAACAGGGTTCTCTAGAGACACAAAACCCAGAATACTTATGATTTTATATATATTTTATGTATATAAATAACATAAGAAATAAACAGCTAATTATAGAACAGTACAATTGGCTCAGTGCAACTCACTTCTACGAGACAGCCAATACACTAGAATTCCTCCAAATCTTGAGGGACACTAGGTGCAAGTCTGTCAAACAATTCAGGCTATTCAGCCACAGATAGCAAACAGCAAGACAGGTCACCAATTCTCAGCCAGATATCTTGTTCTGACAGTTCCCAGATCAAGCGATATATATGTCAGTTGCATGATAACGCAGGTCTTGAGGGACCTCAAACTACAATGACACAGTCCACGGGTTAGGTGTCCCACAGGTATTGTAGCTTGCAAATTCAGAGAACAACCTAAGGCACCCTGGTATGATCACCAAAGAGCAAGAGGCAAGAAAGGAGGAGGTTCACCAAGTCATTTATCTCTCTACACTTCAAGTAATTTCATTTGTGCTCATTTTCCAATTTGGCACAATAAACCTATCTATCACAATCCACCCCTTGTCAACTAGACATCTGTAGACAATTCTTTTTTTTTTGTTTATTTTTTGTAGACAATTCTTTAGACAGATATAATTTCCAAACATTAATGAAATCACACTTACACTTAACATTCAACATCTATCATACATATAAATGAAAACACACTGAGTCCAAGTGTAACATATATCATACATGAACAAAGGAAAGTTATTCAGTAAACACATATAAAAATAAACTGAGAATCACAAACCTCACTTTTTTGTTTTTTTGTTGTTTTTGTTTTTGTTTTTGCGGCATCACTGCCCACTGGTGGTGGGAGTAGGAGGCCCAGCCTTGCAGCTGGATTTGAACCTCCAACCCTGTGGGCCACAGTCCCGCGTACAACCACTACGCCACCAGGGCTCAGCCCAAACCTCACTTTTACAATTGATAATGTGGTTGTAGCTGATAGGTAGAACTACCTTCTTCTACAACCCATTTTGTATTACCTTTGCCCTCTGCAAGCACCTCAGCTGCCTCTAGTTTTTTGCCTGGTGGGTGACCCAGACCTTCATTCTTGAGGGGTCTGAGCCATTAGCCATCCTGTCAGGATTGGATTGTTGTAATTTACCATTTACTTTAATCACAGCACATGGTAGAACTAAGTTAGCCTATGGGGGATCCTGGATTCCAGACATGCTCTTTCCCTGTGTCATGTAACACCAGTCCAATTTCTCCTTAGTAATCAGGATTGATCTCACCACCCAGTACAGTGACACCCATCCTGACCTGTTGATCCAAGGACAGGAGAAGCCCAAAGTGGCCAAGGGGAATTCTCAGCTGCCAGTTCAGTGGATTCCCTGCTATGTTTCCAGGTGGTTGAGTTCCTTCCCCCTGGAGGACCAAACCCTCCAGATCTGAAGCATGTAGCTTTGCTGGGACACCTAGTAATCTTGACTATTTCTTCTTATGCTTGTTGTTTATTTGTATGTTTTCTTTGGTGAACTGTCTGTTCATGTCCTTTGGCCACTTAAAAATGACATTATCCCTTTTGTGTTGAAGTGTTGCGGTTTTCTATAGATTTTAGTTGTTAGTTCCCTATCCAATGTGTCAGTGCCCCCAATATGTTGTCCACTCTTATCAGTTCTTTTCTTAACTCTTTTGGTAAAGTCTTTTGGTAAACATCCTGCCTTAATTTAGTAGGTTCTAGTCATCTATTTTGCCTTCTGTTGAGTGTGTTTTTCCCCTTGTATTTGACAGTGTCTCTCTGCACTGCAAAGAGTACTCAAATTTTAATTACTTTCTCATTGACAGTAATAGCTCTGGGATTTACATGTGGGTCTTTAATCCATCCTGAGTTAGTTTTTGTGCATATGGATCCTGTTTCCTTCTTTTGGAGATGGAGATCCAATCTTACCAGCACGATTTGTTGATGATATTCTTACATCTTATATTTGAAAATTTTAGTTAAGTGAATATTAAATATCATTCAATATTACCTGTCTCATTTTTCTCAATTAGACCTTCGGGGTTTTTATAGTATCTGAAATTTAATGAACACCTTTAATATGCAACAGTAGTTTTCAGCTCAATTGCATATTAGAATCACTTGGTACTGTTCAAAATTACAGATATCAGGGAAAACAAGTCTGATTTAGTTTATTGACTAGGAGAGGCATGGGCCTTTAATACTCTCTTTGTTTATTTTATTTATTAGTGAATTTAAATTATTAATTGTGAGTTAATACACATATCATACTATGTCATAGTTCAATCATGACAAGTAGACTTGTACAATTGCTACCACAATCAGTCCCCAAACATTCTTTTTCTTCCTGGACTCCTTCACATTGTTTCCCTATTGCTCACCACCCCCCACTCCTGCCACCAACCCTGAAACCCTTAGTTTACTTGCCATCCCCATAGCTTCATTCCTGGATTCATGTACCAAAAAATGGAAAAGCATGTGACATAACTTCAAGAGGGTGACCCCCAATGACATAATACCTCTGAGGTACGCTTTAATACAAAACGAAAGAGACCCAACTACAGAAAATGTTGAAGATCAGATGAAGCCCAGCATGTATCAGAGGGGGGAAATCAACTGGAAACATTTTAAGGTTCAAGTTCAGTTTATTTCTCATATCTCCAAAGTCATATTTAGTAACCACTTTCCTCCCATCCTTCAATTGTAGATGAAGGGAGCTATTTCCTACATAGTTCCCCTAAAGGAATCTTGGGCTCTCAAGGTCATCCATAGTCTTCTGCAAACTGGATTTTCACAATTTTGGCTCTGATATTAATTCTTCCTTCTCTATCACATGATAATGCTTTACAATCTTTAGATGACCAAACTTCTTAGGTCTTCTATTTTGTTATAGCTCCCGTATTGTCTGTGTTTCCTTCCTGAGGGTGAGTATGGAGCATGGCCAGGGTATAAAAACTAAATGTTCTTCATTTGGAGCTGGGATTTAGTGCGAGTCCAAACTCAGTCTTGGATCTATGGATTTGTTGTGGTGGTGGTGGTAGTTGTTTTGTTTGCTTGGTCTTTGTCTGTCTATGGGTATCTTTCAAAAACTCTCTTTGTTAATTGATGGTAGAAAGTCTTATCAATTATCTTCCTGGATTTAACATGATCTGCCTTTAATATTGTCCTTGACTAGTTCCTGGTCCTAATTTTTCAAAGCCCCTTTTGAGAGAGGGCTATTGGGCCCATGTAAGCTAACTCCATATCATAATACCTGAATTATTTACTTGCACAGAATCAATCCTTTCATGACTGCATGGTATTTACACTCACAATGGAGGATAATTGCCAGGGAACTTTACAAGAATAATTGCTAATAATGTCAGTCACAGTTTTGCCAGAATAATATATATCTTAATACAGCATATAGAGCATTAATGCAATAAGACTTGTTTGTCTGCTCACCAACAGTTTAACAATCTTGGTACAGCTATCACTATGTATTTTCTGACTTAACTTCTCAGGTTACAAGTGTGTCTGGTGTAGTGTCCTCATGGGATCTCACTGATGAAGCCTGTGGGGCATGCTGTGTGCCTTAAGAATCCTGGATTCAGTGTCCCAATATTCCACAGCATCCAACCTGGATTCCCAAAATGCACCCAGAAGCCTGGGCCAATGTGGCCCATTTGATGCATACTACCAAAAGCACATTCTTGTCCTCCAGCGCCCCAGAGAATTTTTAGTCATTCACCACCACCAGACTGCTAAAAATTGATGAATTTGGACTATAGTGTTAACAGTGAATAGTTGAGTACCAGAATAAGGCTGCAGAAGAACAAGCACACGTATCAGGGAACTACAGCTAGAATGCTTTTTAGAAGCAAGGATGATAAGACTTTATCTGATGGAAGTTGGACACAAGATCAGGAGAGACACGTTCCTGGAAAAGGACATCATGCTTGGTATTGTAGAGGGTCAATGAAAAGGGGGAAGATCCTCAAAGAAATGAATTGACACAGTGGCTAGAACAAAGGACCGAAACATAATAACAATGGTAAGGATGACACAGAACTGAGCCATGTTTCTTCCTGTTATACACGAGACCACTCTGAGCAGGAACAGATTTATCAGCAGTTATGAACAACAGGGTAGGTCAGGACTGATAACTATTGTTAGACATTGATTTCTACACAAAGTAGACTTAATATGATAACTGCCGTGGTCAAATTCAGATGTCAAAATCACAGCAAGCAAACCGCACAAATGTACAGTATTAGGCTTTCACTTGTCTTAGTTTTATCAACATGCTTTTTAAGTAACAGTTACGTGTATCAACCTCCAACGCCCTGAATTTGTGGCTACAGAATACAGAATCTATGGCTATGCTTTTTTCCCCACAGTAGAAATTATACGTGACCCTGAATGTGGCAAAAATAATTTATGATCAAACACATTAGTATTTATGAAGAAGAACCTTCCTAAAATGAAATTAGAGGAAACCAAGATCTGCTGTTGATGAGTCAATTCTGAGTCATAGTGACCCTTTTGGACAAGAGAGCAAGGCCCAACAGGTTTCCAATGCTGCCAAACATCATGGGTGCGAACTGCCTCCATGGGGGCAGCTGGTCAGTACCAGCTCTTACTTCTGGTTAGAAGCCAGAACCTTAGTGCCACAAGTGACTTAAATCAAATAAGTGGGTACTAGAAGATATTGAAATGAATCAATTCTGACTTGATATCAAAGAACAGGATATGGTGGTATGTTACAGAGCTATGACTTGCCTAATCACGGATCTATTGCCATGGATTTAAATACAAAATGAACAGAGGACACATGATTCTGGTTGAAAAGCCTACAGGTTTCCCCTTTCTTTTTTGAAAATGGACACTCCAACTGGAATTCTAAAAGGGCCTAAATGTTAGACCATGTTAAGTATTCATGTGAACGAAACTTAAAGACTTCCACATGGTGGCAGTAAGTAGCTGTGACATCTTGGCATATGCTTCATATCTCCATGCATGAAAATATCTGCTATATAGCAAGAAATTTAGTCTGATTAAACTAAAGATGCTCAAGAATTCAGAGACATTGTGAAAAGTCTACCCTTAAGTTGACCTCTGGGACTTGTGTATTAGAACATACATGATCATCCACAGGGGTGAATTACCCAAAAATTAAGGTGCAAATGGATATTTCATGGGGAAAAGGTATGTAAACATGTCCCTGCCACGATTATTGGGAACTTCTTCCCTGTTAGGAATTGTTTGAAAATGGATTCTGATTCTATTGGAAAGTGCTGTGGGGTTGGGAGAGAAACAGATGCTGGTCATACTTAGAAGCAGAATTTTTGATGTGGTGAAAAAATATGCTACTGTTCATTACAGATTACTAAGCACAAGTAGGCACTTGTTTATGGGGGGGTCCTAGAACCCATATGAATGATATGCTAATATACCAAAAAGCAAACATCTGGTAGCCACAGTTAGGAAGAACATCAAAAGCCTTTACTCATTTGTCTCTTCCTACCTCACACCACTTGCTCGGTTTGTCAATTCCAGAAATGCACCCATGCTCTGCCTTACCTTCGTGCTTCTCATTAAGTTTTATCTGTGTCAGGAGCCTCCCCTATTTCTTTCTTCACATGACTAAGTTTCACTTTTCATTCAGCATGCCTTTGAGGAATCCCATTCCTCTTAAATGATCTCCATAAGCATGACTAACTACATGAAATCTTAACACTATCCTAATCCTGATTAGCTTGCATTTCATTTCTCTCTAATGATAATAACTTGATTAAGATCTTTCATCTTGGAGATATCTCGGCACCCCTCAGATTTATCTGATTGAACCAATCCAGTAACATTAATTTAGATGTGGAAGTCCTTAGTATGTAGGCTCAAGACAATTAGCAATTGTTTTTATTATGGCATTTCTCAAAATTTTATCTCTCTCTCTCTCTCTCTCTCTCTCTCTCTATTCTTGGATAAGCTGAGTTTTTTCAGCACATTTTTAATGCAGTTCTTGTGATAAAATTAGGTGCCTCTGCTTATACTTATAAGTATAAGGTTGACTTATATTCAAGTATATACAGACTATAAAATTAAAATCATTACTTAAGTAATGTCTCTGTATAGCCTGGCTCACATTTTTTTTCAGGGCAAATACCATGTCTTTTATATTCTTTTTCTATTACCAACCTGCCCACAGATCCTGACACACAGCATACAGATTCCATATATGGTAGGCATTTATGTTTGGTATGAAAAACAAATAAACAAAACCCAAACTTACTGCCTTCTCTCATTTTGGAATAGACTTGACCTTCTCTTACTATGGTAAATACTTGAATAAATGAAAGAAAAATTTTTGAAAAAGAGACAATCAAAATATAATTATGCATTTATATATTAGTAAAATAGATACATAATAGTTCAGGTAATTGATATTTGCTTCAGAATCAATCAGGTAATTTTAAGAATAGTGAAGAGGTGACTTTTGACCTCCTCTAAGATTACCAGTGAAGAAGAAGAGAAGCACTACTAACTTCAACCCAAGTTCAAATCCTATCACGCATAGGTCAGACATGCCTCCAATTCCAAACATTTTGCCATTTTTTTAACTCTCAACCTATCTCTTCCACAACAGTCTCTACTTTTCTACTGGGTTTCATAAGTGTTTTCAATCATTAAATGGAGCACACAGATAATATTCACCATTTTGGATTTATAAAGGAAATTAAGAGTTTCAATTCAGGATAAAATACGTAGGATACAGTTCTTCAATCAGCACTGCCTCTTATCAGCTATTGTTTCAAGAAAGTTCCTCTCCCCCTGTGGTTCTCTGAGTTAAATAGTCCTTGGCTGTTCTCTGCTTGGGCAACTGTCACCAGGACTCTTTGGTCTTTTCTCACAAAAGGCATCCCCCTCAATCAGTAAACCAAAGATGCTCAGTTCTAGTTCCATGGGTAGAAAAATTGTCTTTGATTAAGTGCTAAGGTGACACCCCACTCTACCAGCCTCAATTTTCCTGTACTCACCTTTCTTATTCTGTTATCTAAGAGGCCTACCATTTTCTCTCCTGCCTGTTATGGTGCCACTAACTTTCCATTGCTTCTGGCCATCATTCACTTATGCTTTTGTATGTTGGACCTACCAAGTTCAGTACAAAGGTCTTGGGACAGGGCGATTCCTTGCTCTTATTTCTTGATGACAGCATGATAGAATAGTCAATTTTAAGACTGGAGAAATGGCAAATTTAACCAATATTTTTGTAAGGGGTCATCATAGTTTTGGGGGGCAAGGAAAACCAAACTAGAATGCCATATGTCTAGCTTACATTTTAGTAACCAATGCAATCCTCTTGGTGGACCATAGGCACCACACCTTAACCTTGTCTTTTCTAGTCACGTGCTCAGAGTTACACAGACTTTAGTTAGAAGAACCATGCAAAGCAATTCAATGCAATGCTTTGATCCTATTGCATCCTTAAACTTAAAAGAGAAAAAGGCAATTCCGTTGATGTCTGACCCATAGTAGGAGAAATGAGCACTGTGCCATTGGGTTTCCAAGGCTGTCGTCAAGATATAAAAAGACTACCACATCTTTCTTCCTTGGAACAGCTCTTGAGTGCAAATTGCTGACCTTTCACTTAGCAGTCTAGTGCTTAATCACTGCACCACCAGGGTTCCTTTTCTGCTGCTCTATTTCAATTATTGTGTATTAAGTTCATTTATCACCACTCTCCTGGAACTCTTGAGAATATACAAATAAATTTCTGAATCTCCAGTTCTGAGCCATCCTGATAATCTTTGTTATATTTGAGCTCAAAATGATGGATATTATGTCAATCCATGACTTTTTCCCCCAGGAGTTGATCATTTCTTTTTTTTTTTTTTCAGGAGTTGATCATTTCTGATGGCATGTTCAAAGAAAGTCAGAGACCCAATTCAAGGAGAACTTTACAGAGCCAACATTGCAATTTCTAAGAAGACAGGTAATCTAGTGAGAGGTATTATGGGAGCAGGGTAAAAAGTTCAGAATACAGATACCAGCTGGAAAATAATTCCAGAAATACACCTACATAATCAAGAGATAAAATCTGGAAGAAAACAAGTAAAAGGGTTGTTGTTAACCATTGAAAAGTGTTGGCTCCCAGCCTCTACAAATCTATCAACTTGGGTAAGTCATGATTCAAAATATTATACAATTAGCTTCCATTTTGTGATCTTATGTAATTGTTCTTTCGGATATAAATCCTAACGATAGTGTTGTTAACGAGGCAGGAAAAATATACAGAGCAATGTCATATCTTGCGTCAATCTCTTTTGAGATATAAAAGTTATTGAACAAGAGATTTGAAAGATTTATTACCACTAAAGAGAATGAATAGATGTAGAGAATATTCTTTGATTTAGAATCATTAGGCACAAAACTATGTGACACACAGGGACAAAGCCTTTCCCTGGAAAGAGTGCTGAATTTGGGCTTTTAGCTTCGTAAACTGTGGGATGTCATAAATTTCTATTTGCTAATGCCAATGACCTGTGCTATTTCTGTAAGGGCAGCACTACATAAGTAAGACAAAGGTTTAAACCCTGGACTAGCATATACACTAGACTTTCACACAGACTTTTTGTAAAAGGCACCTAAACTTGCTGTGGTATGAACTTCAAATCTCATTGTTTTATTATTTATGCTACTTTAGGGAAAAAATAATTATTCCTGTAAGCCCTGATTTCTTCACGGGTAAACTGAAGACAACAGTTTTATGCAGAATTTTGTGAACATAATAGGAACTGAGCAGGCTCATGTAAATAGTTGAGTTCTTGTCTCTCATCTAAGGTAAAAGTCATAGTTTCAATTTATTTAGAATTAACCTCAATAGCTGGGTTGAGCATGAAGACTATTATTTTTTGTTGCTTTCCGTTGTTGAGACAGTTCTAACTCACAGTGAACTGCCCAAGCTGAGGAGAACTGGTCCTTATGGGTTCCCACCTTTATCGGTTCACTAAGGCGCTCCAGACCAAGCAGCAGTGGCATGAGCACAACAAAGGAATATTACATGATTTAAAATCAAGAAGGATGTAGACCAAAGTTATATCCTCTCACCATACATATTTATCTGTATGTGCTGCAAATCACCAGTGAAGCTAGATGATATGAAGAAAACGGCAAGAGTAAGAATGGAGGAAAGCTTATTAACAATCTTCCTATGCAGATGTCACTACCTCACTTGCTAAAAGTGAGGAGGGCTTGAAGCACTTGCTGCTGAAGATCAAGGATAGTAATCTCCAGTATGGGTTACAACTCGGTGTAAAGAAGCTTAAAATCCTTACATTTGGACCAATAAGTAACATCGAGATAGTGGAGAAAAGGTTGAAGTTGCCAAGGTTCTGTTATGCTTGGATCCACAACATCCAATCAACAATCAACATCCAAGGAGGCAAGAGATCAAATGACACATTGCATTGGAAAGTCAACTGCATATGAACTCTTTAAAGTTATGTGTTAAAAAGAAGGAAGTTACTTCAAGATAGTGCACCTTATCTAAGGGTTGATATTTTTCTTTTTCTTTTTTTGGCATCACTTCCCTGGTGGGAGTAGGAAGCTCAGCCTTGCTCCTGGAGAGCTGCTGCTGGATTTGAACCGCCCACCCTGTGGACTGCAATTGCGCACACAATGACTACACCAGCAGGGCTCAGCCCCAGTGCTGTTATTTTCAATTGTTCTATATGTATATGAATTTTGGACATTGAAGAAGGAAGTCTAAAAAAGAACCAATGCATTTGAATTATGGTGCTAGCAAAGAATATTAAAATTATCTTGGACTCCCAAAAGAGCAAGCAAGTCTGACTTTGAAAAGTACAGCCATGATTTTCTTTACAAGTAAGGATGGCTATACTTTATCTTCTATTTTTTGGACATATTATCAGGGGAGATCAGGCCCTAGAGAAAGATGTCACGATTACTAAAATATACAGGGCATCAAACAAGAGAAATACCCTCAGTAAAAAGTATTAACATAGTGACTGCAACAATGGGCTCCAGGTAAGACCAATTGTTAGGGTGGTGCAGGACCAGGTGATGTTCATTCTGTTGTACATATGGTGATTTTCAGTTGGAACTAACAGTGCTTTCCAACAATAACAACAAGGATGATGATGATCCCTGATGGCAATGATGTTTAAGCAGTGGCTGCTAAGACACTGTCCAAAATTTGCAGCCATAGAAACAGTATACAGGGTACCTATGGGTCAGAAGCAATTCAATAAGAGTGATCGGTTTTAACAGAAAAAGATCCCTTTTTTATAGGGATAAAACCCTTCGCTGTTAAGAAAAAGGTTAACACTCTAACTCACAGTCCCTCTCTCTAAGAAAGAGGTGGCAATCTGCTCTGCAAACATTTATAGACTTTGAAACCCTATTGAGCAGATCTACTGAGTCCTAGCAATCTCACTCCCTGTCATCTAGTCAATTAAGACTCATCACAACCATATGGGACAGAGTAAAATGACCCTGTGGATTTGAAATGCTGTAAATCTTTAAGGGAGCAGAAAACTGCATCAAACTCCACACAGCAGCTGGAGGATTTGAACCGCCGACTTTGTGGTTCCAGCCCCACGTTAACCCTCTCTTACCAGAACTCCCTCCTCTTCCTGAAGGGCCTCTACGGGTTTCTGAGTAAAAATCAACTCAATGACACACAATAGCAGCAATAGTAAATGCAGCTACTTTTATGGGAATAATTGACCAGAAGACATTGGGGGGTTAGGAAGGCCAACTTTTTGTTTATGGGTCCAACACTTAACCACTGCACCAGTAGGGATCTCTTTACACGGTCCAAACCCATTGCTGCTGCGCTGACATTGAATCATAACAGAACAGAACTGTTTCATGAGGTTTATAAGGCTGTACATGCTTACCAAGTTCTACATAGTTCTCTTCCTCAGAGACTGCTAACAAGGAGTCCCGGTGGCATGGTGGCTGCAAGTGGTTCTATGATCGATGAGGTCAGTACTTTGAAACGATCAGCCTCTCCAAGGGAGAAAAACAGGGCTTTTTACTCCTATAAAGAGTTACAGCCTCGGAAACACATAGGGGCAGTCTGTTCTACCCTGTCCTCCAGGGGTGCGATGACTCAGCATTGGGAAGAGAGCAAGGGCAGACCAGGGCAGAGGGCAAGAGTGAGAGGCAGAGAGAGGATACTGAGTTCCTACTGTTGACCATTTTCCCAGTAACAAATTGCTTAACCACTGTGGTAACAGGGCTCCTGATATTTTATGAAGTTTTCCATAAATATCAGTAGCAAGTTTGTTTAAGAGAGCAAATTTAAGGGATAGTAGAAGACTGGAAATTTTTTCAAGTTTTTACGAGCTGCTATTTGGCTGCTACTTATGTTAATGATAATAAAAATATTTTTTCATACACACATCCTTCAGTGTGAATTACAACTCAATATACAGGGAAAAATTGTCAAAATCAGACCCATAGGCAACATCATTGCTCAATGTAGAAAAGCTTCCGTTTTACCTGAATCTACAATCAACCATCATGGAAACAATGGTCCCCAAATCAAATGATTTTGGACAAATCTGCTACAAATCTGGGCCTCTTTAATGTGTCTAAAACCAAAGATAGTATTTTGAGTACTAAGTCTTGGGATTTTCAATTGCCTCTGACACATGTGAAAGCTTGACAATGAGTAATGAATACTGAAGAAAAATTAATTCATTTGATCCATGGTAGTAGTCAAGAATATTGATATTACCATGGGCTACTAAAAGAATACACAAGCTTGGCTTGGAAGAAGTACATTCAGAATGGTCCTTAGAGGGAGACTGGCAAGGTTTCATCTCATCTCCTTTGGCCGTTTTGTCAGAAGGGACCAGTCTCTGGAAAAGGACATATATATTACTGAGTAAAATTGAGGGTCACTGTACTAGAGTAAGATCCTTGATGCAATCGCTATAATCAGGGACTGAAACATAATAATTGTGAGAATGGCAGAAAACCAGGAACTTTTTCGTTCTTTTGTGCCTTACGGCTCTGTGAGTTAGAATTGACTGGACAGCACTCAAACAAAATTTCTGTCAAAGCTTGTTCACATGCGTGTAAAGTACCAAGGCTTCATTGTTGTAATATGTTCATTAGCCAACGCAACAGATTTGACAAAGGAGTTATCCTCCACATTATAGATAAGATATGCATGATCTCTTTTTGAAACAGAGGTGTGGTAGTTACATAATCTGTTATCAATTTGAATATTAAGAGTGAAAGGTTGGAGTTTAGGCTTTCAATCAGGCTGCAGCTTGATGACCTCATTTAGAGCCACTCAGGCAGTGGTTTTTAACCTTCCTAATGCTGCAAACCCTTAAAGACAGTTCCTCATGTTGTGGTGACCCCCAACCACAAAATGATAACCATAATTTTGCTACAGTTATGAATTCAGTGACCCCTGTGAAAGGGCAGTTTGACCCCCAAAGGTGACCCACAGGTTGAGAACTGCTGTACTAAGGAAATAAATATCTGACTGGAGGCAGGAAACAGGCCCACTACCTGGGAGACATTGTTGCTGACAAGACACTTAGAGCTAGACTAATGCCCTGAGCTGGAGGGGAAAAAAATGAGAAGACCCCTGCTGAGATGTTTTATGGCCACTGCTGTGGGATCTACAAGACCTCCCACCCAGTGGTCTTTGATCTTCCTGCATTTGTTATCATTGCATGTGTTGCTTGAGTCTCAAGAGGAATTTATAAATTGGAATTGGGTATATGGACTACTATCTGACTGATAAATTAGATCTGGATGGGACTGGCATGTTTTCTTAATATGCAATTGCTCTTGTATATACAACTCTTTCTTATACACATATAAATGTCCAACATGTTGTTTCTCTAGTCTACCCAGACTGGCACAAAAGAATACTGTGATATTGCTTTCCATATCACTGTTGTTGATATTCACCTTCTTAGTGCTTTAGATGGGGACCAATCGAAATAAGAATGGCAGACTCTCATAGGAATCTGTGAAAAATAAGTCTTAGTTAGCAGAGCAGTTGATATTAACCTTACCAGCAGATGAAAACAACAGTGAAGGACAGAAGTGAGCTGGAACAGTTCAGTACATCCTCCTACTGATACCAGAGAAAGCCCCTAAAATGTGCTTCTATGCAGGGGATATACAACATAATAAAGTACTTCCCCCAGTTTATTATATGTTTTTAATCATTTACAGAGATTTCCCTCAACAAAAAATAATGGGTTCAAAATGAAATGTTTGTTTGTTATTTAAAAGAGCAACAATCAAGGTATTAAATAAGTATATAGCACTGTGTTGTGCTTATTTATTCATGTATACTTTATTATTTATATTTGTATTCATTTTAGAGAGAATCATGTTAAGACCCCCAACAGAGCTGTATTTTAATGATTTTAAGATGAAAAACCCACTCTTAGCTCTATATTCTACTTTTCTCTTCTTTGTTCTTCCAATCTCAGTTTTTGCTAGTTTTCATCTATCCTACAGGAAACATTTAGGTGAAAAAAAACTAGTCATTTCTTAGAAGGCAGTGATGAGCTTCTTCTCAAACTTTGGAGATAGTCTTGAGTACATAAGAGTAGTCTAAGGAAACTACATGGGCCATGAGTTGGAAGGAAAGTTTTGCAACTTTGGGAAGAATTCTGAAATCCAACTTGGTGCTCTTCATAATTTTGCCCACAATGTGAGCACACAAACATGTAAAAATTACTCAAGATTTATATAAATTGAAATCTACAAATGTCACTTACACAAACAGAATATGGTAATTTCATGGCTCATAATGGCATGGTTCTACATCTGGAGGAGTCCGGCTTTTTTCATTCTTCCCATGCCCATGGTTACTGCTTTAAGTCAGGCCTCCAATACCTTTTACCTCTTCCACCTGTGTGGCTACTCCCATTGATTCTGCTTCCATTTTCCTCTTCACTCTTTTGTATTTCAAAATCTGATACATCTAAACCCATCATACAATGTAGCTTGAACTCTGATGACCTCTCTAAGGATTCCCCTTATCATAGGCACATATATATACATGACATGCATATTGAATTATATACAGTTTCCAGAACATAACTGATTTAGAATTAAAAATGAGAAATAAAACTTAATGCCTCCAAGCCTGTACTACTTCCACTTTCTGAGCTAGCATGGCCATCTGTATAATTTTTTCTTTCAAAATAATCATTGATCTCTCAGGCCTTTAAGTAGTCTTCGTCATCCCACTTTTTGTGTTGTACCATGCTTTATTTTAGAGTATACTGTCCATAGCCTAGTCATTTGAATACATTGTATTGTACCTCAATAAATGGGCTAAAATGATTCCATAAATAGCAGAGGAATGTCACCATGAAAAAGACACTGATTTTCATGCCAAATATATAAGTGACATATACATTCATTATGCATGCATGTCAAATTGAATGAGACAAGAGAATACACTGCATGTCCTCTGCCTCTGGCCTAGCTTACCTTTCTTTATTTTTATGAATGGAAGCAGCTGTAAGATAACCAGAGGGCCTAGGAATACCTTATTGTAATAAAGCAAGTCACGGCTTTAATGTTTGCTCAAGGAAAAAGCATCCTTCAGCCCTCCTCTTTTTGAGTCATTATGGTATCATATTTTTATTGTTGTTGCATGAATCAATGAAAAATAGTCTGCTAATGAAAACACCCAATGGAGGTATTTGCATAGCTCCTCTGTTTTGATGCATTAATATGAAAAACTCTGATCCTCTTTCATTAAGGCTATTTTTATAGAGAGCATTGTGTATCACACACACACACACACACACACAGGATCTGTTTCTCCCTGCAGTCAAATTTACAGCAGCATCTCAAGAGCCTAGGACATTTGAGCGTGGAAAAAGAGAAAAAGAGAATCAGTTCTAGTAGTGATTGCTAAAATTACAAAAATGGTTAGGACATATTGTTATTGTATAGGGACTCAAAGTGAAATGTTTTTCTAAAGAAAAATTCTAAGTTACCCACTGCAACCCCTTTTCTAGGCTGAAATAAAAAAATTTAAGTTCTGAATATATTGTCATGATAGAATGTCAATTCTTCCAGAAAACATAATGTAAAGATCTGCTCAATGTCTTCATTATATCACAGAATTACATAGGGTGATTAGTTTTGAAACATAATGCTTTCATGAGTCAAATCTCAATATTACCTAGCAGCAAAAGTGGCTAGGAATTTTATAGTCTTAAATTAAAAATTATTTTCAACTTTGTAACCTCAGTATCAACAACCAGAATAACTCCAGAGGTCTATCATGAAACGACCATGGCTTACTTTTATGCAAGATGAAATTAAAGCAAAAACAAATGAAAACAAGTCCAAGAGAGCAAAAGCAAAATTTTTAATATATCTCACTCCAAAAACCATTTAAATCATGAATTTGGAATACTGGACACTAACTACAGAATATCAGGAGAGTTGGAAGAAAACATAAAAGGACATCATACCTGAAAGGGAAAAAGTTATTCAAAATACAGGTGGAACGAAGAACCAAAATAGAAGCCATAAACTTCTTTGAAATTTGCTTTTAAATATGGAGTAGCTAGGGAGGTAGAGGACATTAAATAATACAATAGAAAATTTCAAAGGATACATTACATATAAATTAAAATATTACAAAGAAATATATAAAGACCTAGAGTTTAAAAATTAAAAAGGAGTAACATACCATCTCTCAAGTTAAAGAAATAAAGAAAAGTCAAGTTGTAAGTTGCAATATTGTCTGATTCTTTGAATGAAACAGGGAACAACACAAGAAGAATCAAAAGAAAAGAAATGCACATTGTTTGAAAAGACCTTGCTGTCTTGAAGCCCTAGCTTTCCCTGGTGGAAAACAAGGCTCCAGAAATTGACAGCATACCAATTAAGACACTTTAACATTGGCTTTCACACTGGAAGGGCTCATTTTTCTGTGTCACAAGAAATATGGAATATAAATATATTTATGATGGTGACCCAGTTTATATTACAATGAAAGTTATAAAGTTAATTAATGAAACAAACAGAAAAGTAGCCTTTCCAAAGGCAACAAACACTTAGAATGAACTTTATTCAACCCCTTTATTAAGAAAATTATAATTTTTTACAACTTCAAGAAGATTAAAATTAATGAATATTTATGTCAGGATTTGTTATATTTTCTTCTTGTTTTAGAAACTCTTTATTGTTTTGAGACTATGAATGTATTCTGCTATACCGTTATTGCTGTTAGGAGAGATCAAGTTGGTCCCAACAAGTAACAACATTATGCACAACAGAATGAAAAACTTCCTGATTAAACACTATCCTTATAATTATTGTTGTCTTTGAGTTTATTAGTACAATCACTGTGTTTCACTGAGGGTCTTTCTCTTTTTTTTTTTTTCACACCCTTTATTTTCCCAAAGATGTTGTTCTTCTCCAGGGGCTGGTTCTTCCTGATAAGTGCAAAGTATTTGAAATGAAATATTCTGGTCCTCGGTTCAAAAGAGGGCTCTGACTATACTTTCTCTAAAACAAGAGGATGTATCAGTTCAGGGTATACTCAACATTGCCAATATACCATACTTTGATTACAACAGTTACTCTTCACTCTTCCTTATTCATTGGCAAACTTTGACACCGATAAGAGCAGGTTGAAAATACCATGGCTTGGGTCAGGCACAGCAAGTCCTCAAATTAACATTATTGTTCAATAACACCTGATCAAGGTCATTTACATCAGATTTGTTCCTTTTCAATATGCTCTTTGATTTCTTGACTAACACATTGTGGCAGTCATGTAATCTCATGTCAATTTCAGGATTGGGAGTGTAGTGGGGAGACTAGACTGTCAATCTGGCCACTGAGAACTCTGTATGGACATGGCTTTCTCCTGAGAATTCTGGGAATGCTGGCTGTATTTCCCCTTGCAAGTGAGAGATTTATGGCTCAGTCCCTTGGAGACGCTCTACTGACAAGACACAAGGTTGACTCTGTGAGGCATTTTGGATGAGAAATTACATGGATTTACCCTAATGGAACCAGACCTCTGAAGCCGGAAAAGCCACATAGAGATTCCTGCCACTGCTGAGATCCTTGAGAAGCCACAGAGAGGCCCCTGTCAGTGCTGAGATGCTTCTACCACCATGGATACATAAGACTCTGCACCCACTGGCCCGTGATTGTCCTGGCGTTGTTGCATGTGCTTTGTGAGTCTGAAGAGGACTTATGGATAGGTATCAGACATAAGGGCTAATAAATTATCGGCTTGGACTAGACTGGGTTGGGGTGCTTTCTCAATGCTCCATTTCTCTTGTATATAAACCTCTCTCTTATGTATAGATGCATGTCTACGAATTCGATTCTCTAGTCTACCCAGACTAACACATACATACATACTCAGATATTGATGGTGATTCCAAGTAAGATGAAATCCGTGACAACTTCAATCACTCTCCATTTATCAGGATGTTGCTTTACTTGTCAACTTGTGAGAATTTTTGTTTCTCGAAGGTGAGGTATAATCCCTACTAGTCTGATCTTTCATCAGTAAATGTTTCAAGTCTCCTTTACTTTCAGCATGTGAATTATGTCATCGTACATGAAGGTTGCAAATGAGCCTTCTTCCAACCTGATACCACATTTTCCCACATAGTGCAGCTTCTCCAAAAAGTTTTCAATATACAGATTGATTTAATATAGTAAAAGAATACAATGCCGATGCTCACCTTTCCTGATTTTAAACCACGTAGTATCTCCTTGATTTGTTCCAAAGCCTGCCCCCACGAGTATAATGAATTGTTTTGGAATTCTTGTCCTTTGCAAGTTTATTCGTAACTTAAAATTATCCACACAGTCAATGGCTTTTGGATAACCAATGAAACATTGGCAAACACCTTGAAGGTAGTTTCTGCTTTTAGCCAATATTTTGTACTCTATTAACAGTGATATCACTCATGTCAGACTCTCTTCTGAATTTTGATTAAAGTTCAAGCAACTCCCTGTCAATGTGGTGATGCAAGTGTTTATGAAATTGCTTCAGCAAAATTTTGCTTGCATGTGATATTAATGGTGATCTTTTATCATCTCCACATTTCACTAGATTGATTTTCACTGGAACCGACACAAATATGGATCTCTTCTAGTTGGTTGGCTACTTAACTGGTTTCCATATTTCTTGACATAGATGAGTGACCTCCAGTGTTGAGTGCATTTGTTGATATGTGTCAGTTAGTAGTACTTTAATCCCTGAAGATTTCTTTTCTGGCATTGTTTCCAGTGTCACTTGTACTTCTTTCCTCAATATCATTGGTTCTTGGTCTTATTCTATCTACTGAAATGGTTGGGCATTGATGAATTCTTCTTGGTACAATGCCTCTATATAATCCTTTTTCTTGTTTTGATGTTTCCTGTGTTATTCAATACCGTGTCCATGGACTCAGTAGTGTGGAAACTATTTTTAAATTACTCTTTTTCTTCTTGAGAAATACTGAATGTGTTCATTCCTTTTGGTTTTATAACTCCAAGCCTTTGCATTCTAATGTAATATTTTACTTTCCCTTCTCCCACTGCCTCCTGAAATATGTTCAATACTTTTTTATTCATTTTTGTCTTCATACAAGGGCAAGTTTCAGATTATCTTCAGGTTTATGGCTCTTTATTTTCCCCCTGTTTTTCTAAGGACATTCTGTTTTCATCACGTATGAAGACTTTGATGTAATTCCAGAACTTATTTGGTGTTTGGTTAATAGTTGCCAACATGGCAAAACTATTCTTGAGATGGGCTTTATTTCAAGGGGACACTCAAAGTGGTTGGTATGTTGCTTCTCATAAATTTAAATTGATTCTTAAATTGATTCAACTTCTACTTGAACTTGTATATGAGAAATTGATGGTGTGTTCTGCCATTGTCCTTTCACCTTGGTCTGATAGATGATATTGAGTATCTCCATGTTTCTCCCCTTGTAGATATAGCTAAGAAGTCAATTGATCTATTCATTAGCAATACCTTTTTTTGAGTCACATTTAAAAATGTCACTCCTCATTAATAATTGGAATTGATGTAAATGAACTAAATGTTGCAAACGAAAGAGTATATTAGAATGAGCTCCAAAACATAAACTTACTCTGGGTTTTAGCACCATCTGGTTAGACACTTTTGAACCACGTAAGCCAAGTGAAGAAAGAAGAGAATGCACAGTCTGAAGTGCAAGAGAAGAAAAATGAGACAGAGGTCCAAGGAAAGCAACTGTGTGCCCCACTCACCTAGAATTCACAGCTGCAGGAATCTGGAGTGCCTGAGGCTGGAACATTGTCAGAAGTTGCTGACTGCATGCTACTCACTGTTTGTGGATCTGGAACTTCCATTGCTATTCGACCGTCATGAGCACCCGAGAAACCCACCTTGCTCACACCTAACCAGTCCAGTTTTGATCCTTTGCCCTGGCCCTAAGATATTTTAGACTAGTGCTGTCCTCAGTTGTGGGTCAACGTATTGTGCACAATAAGGGATCTCTTCTGCTATGTAAACTGAAGAATCAAATCAAACAAACACACAAAAAAACCATCATCTGATATATATAATTTCCCTGTCTAGCATACATATCTCTACCAAGAGATATCAGAGGCCCAAATCTCAGTATCATACAAAGAAGTAATTAATATAAAAAAGCTGTTAGGACATAAACATACATATCACATAGTTATAAAAGGGTCAATCTATCAACAAAACATAACAATCATAAATATACATGCCTTCAACAACATAGCACAAATTCAAAAAAGAAATACTGATCAATTGAAAGAAGGCATTACCTTTTCTAGTAACATAAATGGTTGAAATTCACTAGATGGATGAATGTGAAATTCACTAGATGGAATTCACTAGATGAATCCATGTAAAATTGACTAGATGGTTGCCATAGAGTGCTAGATGGAAATACGATGGAGACGCTCCATGTCAATACTCAGAATTTTTCTATGTAATCTAAAATCAATTTGCCTATGTCATTTTAAATTAATTATTTATCTATTGTTTAAAATATATTTTATGAGATATATATCATTCTTTAGAATGTTCCACACAAACTTTATGTTTTGAAAATAGGCTTTTTTCTATCTTTTTTCAACCCTTCTGTATATATTTTTCTTGTTTTCCTGAATAACAGTACCTCTCATCAGATATTGAATGGGGGGTATAGTAACAGACATCTTTGTCCTGTTATTTTTTAAAGTACTTTATTATTTAGGATTTTTGAATTGAGACTTTAAAAAATTGTTTTGGTACAGCTATAAAAGGTTAAGTTAGAAAGTATTGGTACGAATCCTAGGAAATGTTCTTAAACAACAATGTTTCTTGATAACTATCTCCCCGCAAGGAATTCTATGCTCCCAAGATAAAAGCATCTTGAAACAGCAGCTATGACCCGTTGAAGGGACTCAAAGTCAGTCTCTTGAAAATGCTCTTTGAGTACGGGCTGCTAACCTAAAGGTTAGCAATGTGAATCCACTAGCAGCTTGTTGGGAGAAGGGTGGAGCTTATTACTGCTTCGAACATTTGCACTCTTGGAAACCCACAACCCCCAGGAGCAGTTCATCCTGTCCTATAGGATCGCCACGAATTTGAACCAACTGGACGGTAATGGGGTGTTTTAGCTTTTGCTTTTAATGTGATGACTGGTACCCGAGTAGCATAGCGCTTATGCATAGGGCTGCTCACTGCAATGTAAGTCATTCAAAACCATGAGCAGCTCCTGGGGTCAAAAACCGAGTCTCTCTACTCCTGTAAAGAGTTATAGTCTTGGAAATGCATGGAGATCGTTTTACCCTGCCCTGCGGAGTCAGGAGGAGTTAATACCCTCTCGACAGCAGTGAGATAAATGCAGCAGGTTAGGCTATCCTGACACCTCTACATAGGATTGATAGGAGCCCAAATGGACTTGATGGCAACAGTTTGGTCGTTTGGGTCTTAAGATGACTAAGGGCACATATGTTAAACACATGTCGCTTGGAACAAACTGTGCATGTATGAACCAGAACCTCAAAAGCAGTACTTTTTGACTGACTCTCCTATGAATTTAAGGCTGTTCATTTTTATATCATAATTAACTGAGATTTTGAGTGTTTTAAGATAGATGCTTTTTGGCTGAGCCCCAGTGGCGTAGTGGTTGTGTGCGGGACTGCGGCCCACTGGGATGGAGGTTCAATTCCAGCTCCACAGAGCAAAGGCTGGACCTCCTACTCCCACCACCTGAGGGCAGTGATGCCCCCCGCCCCCCCAAAAAAGAAGACAGGTGCTTTTTTGTATCTTGTGTGAATTTATGATTGTATTCCTTTAGTTTATTAATAATGAATTGCATCAATCAATTAACTCACGTCAATTTTTATTGCTAGAATGATACTATTGTATAAGGTTTTAAAATGTTTTATTTGGGCTTTTTCTACCTACTCTACCTACACTCAAAAGCGCAAAGGGACTAACATTTTTCTATCCTGTTCTGTGTTTCTGTGCTTTGTCTGTAATGATGGGGTATAGCTCATTTGTTTCTGTTCTTAAGAAAAGTGTAGGTTATCTTGAAACTACATTTTTCTTATTTGTTGAAATTCTCTTATAAACTCTTCATGTTTCACTTAAAGTCAGAATTTTCACTGAAGTCAGAATTTTGCTAATCTTCTGATTCAATTACTTTATTGTTTGTACTTCAGTCCTATCATTTATTATAGAGGATATTATCCTTAAATAATATCCACAGGTCTAATCTCTAAAATATATGCATTTATACATAATTTATTCCTGGTATCATTTACTTATGTCTTCCCTCACACTTTCTAACTTAATCTTACAAGAAGTTACCTATTTTACTAATATCTTCAAAATCTATTTCTTGCATAATCAAATACCTCTGGGAGTAGTAGGATTATGAAATATGTATTTGAACATTACTTTTGCTCTCCTATTTTCTTTTGTTATTTTTTGTGGCTTGTTAAATTCAACAGTTAGTCAATTAATTTCTATGAAATTTACTTAATTGCTCTATGTGTGCTCTTTTTCGCCTAGTACCTAAATTCAAGTATGATTTCCTCTTTGAGGGATGAGATATAAGAGCGATGTTTTAAAATATTTTAAACAATGGACTATTGCTAGTTATTTTTGTTTGAAGATAAAATTTATTGAATCATCATTTAATAGGGCTACTCCAAAAATAAAAATCCTTTGAAATTTCCTGAAATAATTTCATGTATAATTTGAAAAAGATAGTGTTTAAAATTGTGTGGGATGTTCCCAATAGTTCCTGGAAAAATTCCATTTTCCTTTCATTTCATTTTTCCACAATCTTTTGAAACCCTCATAATAGCATGTAACCTGGAAGATCATATGTTTTCTGATTTTCTCTCTGTCATCGACTTGATGCCTACTCATTAGAGACCCTCTTGAACTGGGTAGAACTGTGCCTGTGCATTTGCAGGATCATACCTGTCACAGGGGTAGAGAGACCTCTCAGTCTAATTGCTGCGCTTTAGAATCGCAGTCTCAAGGAATCCACGACGTACCAGGGTTCTTCATAGTTTGTTGTTGGGTTCCCTGAAGTCTTCACCCACAGCAATCCAAGAGAAATAGAACAAAACCCTACATAGGGATTGTTGCGTTTGAGCCCTTTGCTACTGCCGCTGTGTCGAATTATTTTGTCGAGGACTTTCTCTTTTATTCCAGACTCTCCATTGTACCAGGCTTGATGTCCTTCATCAAGAACTGGTTCCTCTTGGTAACGTGTCACATGTTTGTGAGATGAAGTATAGCGAGCCTCACTTCTGAGAAACATTCTGGCTATCTTTCTGACAACTTAGTTTTGTTCCTTCTTCTGGTTTATTTAATATTGTTCACAAGAACCATAATTCCAATGCATTAATTCTTCTAGGTCTTCCTTATTCATTGTCTACCTGTCACATGTATATGGTGCTATAGTCCATAAAATGAAACTAAATAACTGTTTTAAGAGTTCATGGTGAATTAAATCTTTCCTGTGGACTGAACTCTTTTTTCAAGAACAAGTGACTTCTTTAATCTTTAGCCTGATTTTTTGCCTCCTCATGGATTTTTCGCTAACAAAATATAGTTTTACAGTATTCTGGCTAACATTTAGTTACATATTTTAGGGTGCCATATTGTTGCTGCCTTTCCATTATATCTGCAACCTTATTTATATACATCTCACAGATAACATATGGATGAAAAATTATTCTAATAAATTTTAGATTTTTGCTGTGTCGCAATACATACATTTTCCTTGCTCATTTTGTGATTTCAGTGTACTTTTGAAAAGTCACTTTTGTTTGTTACTCATCTGCAGTTTTAATCTAGTTTTTACAATATTCTTTTTTCTAATTCACTTGTCCTATTCTTCATTTGAAAGTTGTTAATGACTAATATGATGACCATTTCTTCGCATGCTTTTTGACACGTAAATGCCATCTTTGATGAGGGCATCTGCATCTGTTTATATTTTCAACCCATTTTTTTTATTTTCTCCTGCTTTTTAAGGTTTTGAAGCTTTCCATTATATTTAAAACTCAATCCCTTATTCTATATTTCATTACCAAAATTTGTTTCCCTATCTGCAGATTTTCATGTCATCCTTTTGTTGAAATCCTTTGATGTACATGCCTGTCACCGTTGTAGGATATTTCAGTTGACTTGTTCATCTTCTTCTGTTTGTGGGTTTTCAAAGATCTTTATCATGTGTTTTTTGATCATCTTCATCATTCAAAGTCTTACCTATAGGTTTTTGATCCAGCGGGAGTTTGTTTTTTAATACACTGTGAAATAGGGGGTTCTGCTTTTTTCTTCTCTAAGTGGATATTTCGTTTTCTCCACACTGATTCATAAAACAAACTTATCTCTTCTTAATTCATATGTTTTGGCCCTTTATCTTAAGGATCAACTGAAAATAGGTAGATGGAAAGGAGGCTCTAAATGTACTTACTTTTTGACAAATGTATTGAGGTATAGAATAAATGCACTTTAATTGTGTTCTTGGCAAAGGATATTGAAGGTACCTTGGACTACCAGAGTCAAGCAGATTTGTTTTGGGAACAGTACAGCCAGAATACTCCTTAGATGCAAGGAAAGGGAGATTATATCTTATGAACATTGACTGTATTTTCAGGAAAAAGCAGTCCTTGGACAAGGACATCTTGCTTGGTATAGTAGACTAGTCATGGAAAAGAAGACCTTTGACAAGATGTATGGACACAGTGGGTGCAAGAATGGGCTCAAACATAATAATAACTGTGAGAATGACCCAGACCTGGATGGTGTTTCCTTCAGGTTTACAGATGGTCCCTTTGAATAGGAAATTTCTCCATGGCACTTAATGCAGCAGCAGCATTGAAATATAATTCACATACCATGAAATTTGTCTACTTAAACTGCTTAGCTCAATGGATTGCTAAGAGATCATTTTGATTTTTAAAATTTATTTCCATTTCTTATTAATTAATGCATAGTTTGCTCCTTTCTAATGGAATATATGCATGTATGAGAACTATTATGAACTGTGAAGAATTATCATGTTCCTAAATAATTTGTAATGTTAAGAGTGTTAAACTGAATTAATTTTATATCCATAAAATTCATGTCAACCAGTTTTATAAGAAGTTTAATTGTATTCTTATTTTTCTAAACTTACTCTGCAATGAAGTTCATTTTGATGGGTATTTTTAGGAGAGATATATACTTAATAAAAGTTATAAAATACTTTTGTGTCCTTGCTCCTACCTAAAACTTTTATTTGCTTGTAGTTTGTGGGTCATGAAACCACTGAAACCATCTACTTCTACACAATAGTAAGAAGCAAACCCCTGACTTCAACCCATGCAATTCATTGTTCCTTCTTTAATTTCTAGTCTAAGTCAGATTGCTGGGTAGAATTGTCCACACAATATTTGGGACCGAATTAGAGTAATTATTGCTAGTGCTTAATCTGAAATTTAAATGAAATGGAGTAATCTGCAATTCTATTTGCTAAATCTGGCACCCTGACGTCTGAGATTATTTTAATTTATTTTTTGATCAAAACTTGATCACTTCTAAGTATGTGAAGAGAGCAAGATGAGCCAAATGGAAGTAATTATTCTGCTATAGTTTGATTTCATTTTTATTGTCATAAAAAATGTGCATCACAAGACACTCAGCAATTTTATAATCACTGATATACAGAACATATAAAGTGATGTACCTACCCAGAAACTAAGAAAAAGGTCACTCAAATAACATCTCTACAGTAACAGAACATGACATCATCTTTGAACCCAATGAAATACGAAATAATTGTTATAAGGAACTTCTTTGCTTAGTTATAGCTATCTATTTTACTCTCTCTATATATATATAACTAAGCATATATATAACAGCTATATATTATATATTTAATATTGAACTGCTAAACACAAGCCCTCAGTTCAAACCCAACTGCTGCTCCACCCAAGAAAGATGGGGCCCTCTGTCCTGGTAAAGATTCGCAGCCTCAGAGACTCTGGATGGGTCGCTCTGCATCAAAATTGACCTTGCGGCAATGATTTTTCTGTTTTGCTTTATTTTTTTTAAAACAACTGTGAGTTACTTCTAAATGTACAGTGGTTAAAGCTTATTATATGAGGGCTTACTAAACCAGATGTTACATTGACTTCATTTCTAGGGTCTAAATGGGTTATGAGACAAACAAGAAATTGTACTTTGCATTATATCATTTGGGGGGGAGGCTTTACTGTAAAATTGGGTCGACATTAGACTATGTTACTTGATATTTGTTGCTATTTTTGATGTTTTGATTCTTTTAAAAAATATCCGTTGATTTCAAAGTAGGAAAGTTTTTTTGTCTATTGTTTATGGCCTTAAGAGAACTCTTACATGCTGAAAATTAAACCTATGTAGTTTTTACACCAATTTTTAATCTGTTTTGGCAATTGTGTCTTGCACATATCAATGTACTCATCATTTGATTTAGATACTATCTTATTGCTTTTCTTTTCTTATGTAAATATTTTATATCATTTTATGAATGCCAGGAGTTTTTATAACCCTTCGAATAATCCCTTAGATGTTGAGACTTGAAAAAGCCTTTTTTATTTTGATAATCCCTCTGAATATACTATTTTGTTATTTTCACTGTTACAGTAAAATGGCTTTTTGCATCCCTTGAGATAAATAGGGAGAGAATGAGCTGAGATGAACAGATATTGGATAATTCAACTCACACAGCGTAGTCATGGTTACCACCAATATACTATGGCAAACATGTCACCCAGCCCACAAAGAATATACAGTTTTAAGAGTATGGGTTGACTTTTTTGCTAACGCTTTCCCCATGAAGTATGCGATTAACTAGGAGACACCATCTTATTGACATTCATTAACATTAATATGGCATGAGAGGGGGCGGGGCAATATTTCATAGTAGGTAGAAATTTCTGATTACCCTTCCAGCAGCTAACCCACTTAGCAACGAACAAAAACAGACACTGCATGAGACTCAGAACGCTGAATAGCCGCTGAGGTATTAGGGAGCTGGGTTAGATGTAGAAACTTGTAAGGGGAGGAGCAGGGATGGACCAGAAACTCAGAAAGAGGACCTGCTGACAGTATCCTGTTCCTTCATCAGAGACATTTTGGCATGGGTCTGGTAAGCCCCAAACAGGGTACACAGGAGTGGAACTGTATAAGCAAACAGCAACCCTTTAAAATATGGCAGTAAAAGGGGCCATGAGGGTGCACACATTTTTTTTAGTGTGCAAATGTTTTTTGGGTTTTTTTTTAGAAATGATCAAATGGGTTCCAATTCATAGCAACCCTGTGCAGAACTGAAGAAACGACCGTCGTTTCTGCCCCATTCTTACAATGGTCCTGTCTAAACTCTAGGTTGCACCCGCTGTATCAATCTATCTCCGTGGTTTTGCAGTCTCTGTTTTTTTATTTCCTCTGCTATATCAAGCGTGATATCCTTTTCCATACCGGTCTCTCCTGAAATGATGGCCAGAGTACAAGGCACAATATAATGCTTGATTCTAATGTGAATTCTGGCTGTACTGTTTCAGAGGAAGATCTATTGGTTATCGTCATTCACTGTCAATATTCTTCAACAATACCATCACTCAAGTGCCTCCACGCTTCTGTGGTCCCTCTTATTCTTTGTCCAACTTCCACATGCATATGAGGTACTTGAAAATGTTATGGCTTGGAGTGGTGCATCTCTGCCACCAAAAAATGGCGTCCTTATATTTCAACACTTGAAAGAGGTCTTGTGCAGCAGACTTCCCGAACACAATACATCATATTATTTTGTGACTGCTACAAAATGAAATCCTTGATATCTTTGATTGCATTCTTCATATATGTGATGCTCTTTAATGGTCCAGCAGTAAGGGATTTTTTTAAAATATAATTTTATTGGGGGCTTTTACAGCTACTACAACGTTCAGTACATCATCTGTATCTTGCACACATGCTGCCACATACATTTCCAAACATTTTCCACTTGAGTCCTTGGTACAAGCTCCTCTTAAAAAAAAAAAGCTCCCCTTTCTCCTCCCCCCCCTTTTTTTAATGAATCATTTTATTGGGGGAGCAGTTAGGGATTTTTAAAATTTCCTTTCATTGACTTGTAATTAAAATGGAACAAAGAAAATATGTGGTGCTACAAATGAGTGTGCTATTGAATTTTGCTGACAATGTCATGGCACATATAGATACCAACTACTACAAGAAGATAGTTTATGGAGTGTTGTTCATGATGGAAAAACATAGGAAAGGCCCGACCTTTCCCACCAGAGAGCTGAGCTCCACTTTTTACAGAGACATGCGTAAACAACTAAACCACCCTGCCTGTGTCTATTGAATTCCTGAGATTGAGTATCCAGAATTCCTAAATCAATACTGAGACTAAGATTGTCTCTCCTCCTGGTACTCAAGAGATGACCTCAAGAATGCTGGAAAGCTAGTGGAACTTCCAAGTGGTAAGTATGACTTCAAAGGATATGAGTCCCTGCTGACAAATAATGCCTAATCTTTGTCCCACCAGGCAGCTAGTGAATGTTCATGCCAGCTTTTGCACTGACACTTGGGCCCATGAGACCTGTGAAACCAGTATATCCACTTAGCGAAAGATTCTGAACACAAATCTACAGATGCTTAAGTGAAAAATAAAAGGACAATCATAAAAAGCAAAGATGAAAACAATGGTCCAAGCTCAACAAAAAATAGTAAAACACACACTCACAAGAGAATATGGATTAGCTTAAAAAAAGGATAGATATAAGGAAATCTATAACTGTCAAAATAACAGACAGAAGTAGTAATTGCCATATTATGATGTGAAATATATGTTAAGAAAATAAGCAGTGGAAATCAAGGAGAAATGGATGAACAAAATGAAAGACAATGTAAAATTTGAAAATGTTAAGAAAAAGAAGTGGTGAAGTTACTGAGAAAGTAGAATGAAATAATTAAATTAATCAAAGCAAAAGAAACACTTAATAAGAATGTATAAAAGATAGAATAAATTTACTAGGGGCAACATAGCATAATTTATTATTTCTCAAGAGAAAATAACAAATAAAAATGAACAAATTCCCCCAAAATATTTGTTTCATTTATGAACTTTTGCATTGAAATCACACACTATAATCAAATAGAATTCATATCAATATTACAAGAATGTTTCAAAATTAGAAAATCAATCAATATGATTCACCACATGAATAAATCAAAGGATAAGAATCACAGATCATATAAATTGATACAAAAAAGACATTGTATAAAATTCCAACTCCTTTCCAAATAAAAGCACTGAGCATAAAAGAAAAAATAAATTTCTCAACATAATTAATGCCATATGTGAAAAAATCAGTCAAAATTATACTCAATGGAGTATAATGGAAAGTATGCACCTTGGTCAGAGGAATGGAATAAGAATATCCAATACCACTTTTCTTTCTTTCTTTCTTCTTTTTAAATTGGGGACTCTTACATGTACTACAACAATCCATATACCATTATATCAAGCAGATGTACAATTGTTGGTATCAACAATTTTTAAACATTACCTTTCACTTGAACCCTTGGATATCAGTTTATCTTTTTTTCTTTTCATCTGCCACCCACACTAACCCTTAACATATGATGTATTGTTATTAAGATTTCTACATAGCTTAAACCAACCATCATATGCCTTCATGAATTCCTTCATGGATTTCATGGAATTTGTCCCTCTCACGGGGGCTGTTCTGCCAATTTTGCTGTCCATTCCCCTTAACAAGTACTACCTCTCCCTTCTCTTTCCCTACACTCCTGGAATCACTACTAGCATTACTATTTCTGAAGGGGTTTTCCTATCATGAGTTCCATATATTGCAAGTTCTGATTTGTGCTCCTGTATGGTGCAGTGTAAAGGGATTTGAGAGGTAGTACGGAAGTCTGAACAGTGCGGGAATGATTAAAGAACTAGAGGAATGTTGTGTGTCTTTCCAGTGTTAAACTGCTCTCTAGATGTATTTTCTTTTTCATGGAGTCCTCTGCAGGAATGTTCATTAATATACAGGTGGGCTCTGGGTCTCTACTTTGATCCCTCTCCGTCACCTCAATGAGATTGTTCTCTGGGCTTTGTTGATTTCCTGTTCGAGGACCACTTGTTTGGCTTCAACCTTTTAAAATCCCCGATGCTATATCTTTTCCTAGCGGGGCACCATCTGTTCTGCTCACCACATTTGCTTAAGCACCCAGTTTGTCTTCAGTGATAGTATTGTAGAGGTGGCATCGCCCAGTGACATATTAGTCGAACAAAGTGCTCTTGTGTTGAGGGAGTACTTAAGTAGGGACCCAGAGTCCATCCACTACCTCAATATATTGCCATAAAAATATATGTACATAGTCCAACATCCCTATTTCTATGTGTTAATATATTTACATATGCACGTATCTATGTCTCTACCTCTAAGGATGGTTTTCCTTCCCGGTCTTTCCTCTATTTCCTTTTGTCTTCCTCCGGCCCCAGTATCATGCCCACCCCTTGTTTGTCTTTCAGTAATTCCTCTCAGCTAGAGTACAACAGTTCCAACACTACCAAAAACTCTACGTGCTCCTCGCTAATACCTTTAGATGCCTAGTTTTTCCCCTGACCATGGCGTTATTTGCTCACCACTCCTGCCCCCTTTCCCTCCAAGTCTCCCCAGAATGGTCAGCACTGTTGTCTTCTCCTTGGGCTTGCATCTCATGCCTATATTTTTAGACAGATAAAAAAAGCAACAAAGACTAAACACAAAGAAACATATCCTCTGCATAGTTCCAGGTCTATACTTTGACCTTTATGACTATAAAGGAACCCAGACACTATCCCTCTGAGTCTGAAGTGTAGTTTCTGAATTCCTCTGAGCAACATGACTTCTGTACCATTGCTAGTCTGTTCTGTTCCCTTCTTATTTCACCCAGCATTATCACTTGTCTTCTTTAACACTATATAAAGATGAGGTTACTTCTTGATACTCACCCTCAGGAAGGAAGCAGAGAAGATATCGGTGCTATAGTAAAGCATTGTGTAGAAATTAGGTGGTGCTGTATATCACAGAAAATAGTGCCTGAGGTCCTAACAACTTGTTTCCAAACAAGCAGCCATCTAAGTGAGATATCAACAAAGTTCACATGGAAGAAGCAAACCATCATCAGTCACCGAATGATTGCAAATCATATAAACCAAAGCCTAAGGAGGGAATAGTATCAGAGTCTAAATTGTGAGTATTTAGGTTTGCAGAAGGATTTGGATGACAGTGGCAACCTCAGAAATATTGTGGGATCTAAATAGGAAAAAGAGCCTCTGGTGATTTCCGTCTATCCATAACCAAGAGATGGGAGGACATTGGTTATCAAATGGAGTGCATTGGAAAAATGACTACAAAAGATCAAAATGAGAAACCGGACTTGGTTAGCTAAGACCCTGTCAGTTGATCTTCTCTCTGAGGCCCATATTTCAAAAAATATTTTCTGTATTTTTTCATTTGTTCATATTGGGGTTTATCTCAGATGTGTTATATCAGCGGGTCATCCTCTTGAATTTTTGTTGCATCTTTTTCTGTTTTTCAGTATGTGAAACCCAGGATTGGTGACCCAATTGGTAGGGGCATCAAGCAGAATAAGGATTCTGAGATGGCCTGGGGGGAGGGGGTAAGAGCAGATAAAAGAAAAGGGAGCTGGTATCAAGGAGTTAAAGAAGGAAAACAATGTTTTGAAATTGACTGTGGTAGCAATAGTACAATATTGCTTGATGTGAGGGAATGATGGAATGATATGATATCTGTTTTAACTCCAAATAAAATGTTTTTTCTTTAAATCAGGTTAGTCTGCCTTCATAAAGCATTATATCCATGTAAGTCCTTCATAGGGTCTATACATATCACAATCAACTCATTCACATGGAGTTTAGCTTTGGAGTTTTATTTAAATTTTTACTAGGATTGACAGCTAAAGAAATAAAACAAGCAAGAAAAAAAGCAAGTAAATTAAAACATAAAGCTATCTTTATTTGAAGATGACACTGTATTATGCAAAGAAGACCATAAAGATTCCACAAGAAAATCGCATTCATTACTAAAATGGAAAAGACCCTGCTAATCAGCTTTATCTGGAAGAGAAACACTTACTAGGCAAAGCAATATTGAAGAAAAATGACAAAATAGAGGCCTCGTATTCCTTGATATCAAAACCTACCCTTTATGTATTATAATCAACCAGCCTGATCAGTGGAGAAGAAATGAGAAATCAGAATTAAACTCTACTATCTTGGACAACTAATTTTTTATTTTAACGAAAATGCAATTAATGGGACAGAAACCTGGCATCCCAAGACAGTAGATGATGCTGGCAAAACTGGGTTTCCATTTGAATAAAATGAAACAGGACACATAGCCCACACCAGACACAAAAAGTACAGTATATATATATGTTACATGGATGAATGGATAAACAACTTGTGGTACACGCATACAAATGGATAACTAAACTATCATTCATAAGCATTAATCTTCTAATTCTTATTGACCCACAGGGCAAAATACTAGGTGAAGCATGTAACGACCAATACTGGGTGATCACTCTTACAGCAGAAGACCAGGACAGATAGCTACAGAAAGACCAATGTTCATCAGTAGTATCCAGCTAAGGGATGGTGGAGAGATTAATCTTTATACAATAGAGATTTTGTGATTGGAAAAATAGCCACCAAGTGAGAATGTGTTTTTTGCAGTAACAAAATGAGAGAAAATATAAATTATTGAAAGCAGGAAATGCAAAATTAATAAACCATCTTTTGAATATATATGGTTAAGTATTTAAAAATTGGTATGTGCATATGTGAGAACAAATAGAAAAATCTGTGTTGCTAGTTTTTGTTAGATACCATCAAGTTGATTCTGACTCACCGCAACCTTATAAATAAAAGAACGAAACACTGCCTGATCCTGTCCCATCCATAAAATTATTTTTCTGTTTGAGCCTATTGATGTCACCATGCCATACATCTCATTGAGGGTCTTCCTCTTTTTTGATGCCCTTCAATTTTATCAAGCATGGTGACCTTTTCTATGATTGGTCTCTCAGGTTCCCATGCCCATAGTACCAAAGACCAAGTCTGGCCATCTTCTAAACAACCCTCTGGCTGTACTTCTTCCAACATAGATTTGTGTGTTCTTTTGGCAGTCCATGGCACTTTTAATATTATTTTCCAACACTATAATTTAAATGCATTGATTTTTCTTTGGCCTTCCTTATGAAACATCCAATTTTCCCATGGATATGAGTCAAAATATCATGGTTTAAGGAAGGGGTACCTTAGTCTTCAAAGTAACATCCTATTTTTCAACACTTTATAGAGATCCTGTGTAGCAGATTTACCCAATGCTTCACATCTTTTTATTTCTTGACTGATGCTTCCATGAGTATTGGTTGTGGACCCAAGCAAAATGGAATCTTTGACAGTTCAATCTTTTCTTCATTGATCATTGTGCAGTTGTGAAGATTTTTGCTTTAACTACCTTGAATTGTAATCCATATGGAAGGCTGGAATCCTTGGACTTGATCAGCAAGTATTTCAAGCCTTCATCACTGTCTGCAAGTAAGGTTATGTCGTCTGCATATTGCAGGTTGTTAATAAGTCTTCCTCCAATCTTCACACAGCATTCTTCTACATATAACCAAGTTTATCTGGTTATTTGCTCAGCAAATTGAAAATGTATGGTGACGGGATGTAATCTTGATGCATACCTTTCCTTATTTTAAACCATGAGCAACTTCCTTGTTCTGTTTCAATTATTGCCTCTCATCCATGTCCAGGTTTTCCATGGGTACAATTAAGTGTTCTGTAGTTTCATTCCAGAATCTACAGGTGCACATAAATAAAAAACATGGATACAAGCACACAGAGTCATAGACACATATACAGGTACTCATCAAAGTCAAACATCTTCTAACTGTGGTTTTCTGGACCTGAAAGTTTAAGACAATAGTCTCATGGGCTAATTTTATCAATGAGCATAACTTATTTCACAAAAATCATGACCTACAATCTTGTGGGTTGAACAATGTCTGGAGCCTAAAAAGCTTGAGATGGGGCATCTTCATTTCAACTATAAACTTCTAAAAATAAATTACGTATTTCTATTTACCAGGAACAAAACACTAAGAAAGTAACTGAAAGTGCAGAGAAGAAGCACATCTTCAAACTACAACCTCATTGACTCTAATAAAGAAAATTAGGTGGTGTCTGGCTGCTACCCCAGATCATTCTGACCAGTGTCACAATAGCTGGTCCTGGACAAAATGAGAGAAACTTATAGAGTGAAACAAAAATTCTTATTAGAATAAAAGGAAAGAAAAGTCCAGACAAAATATGACAGTAGAGAACACAGAAGACTTCCTTGAGACCATTTGCCTTCAGTGCTCTTTAAACCTAATTCCAAGCTTATCTACTGAGATAAACTTTCAGCAAAGTGGTAGATTACTATGCAGAAATAAAGAATGTTACCATCAGATTAATAGCCTGTGATATGTAGATAACTCAAACTTGTTTTCTCAATGTGAGGTGCACTTGAAGTCCTTGGTGAAGAAGATCAATGCTTGTAGCCTTCAGTATGGATTGCAATTGTAAGCAAAGAAAACCAAACTCCTCACAGTTAGACCAGTAGGTAAAACCATGGTAAACAAAGAAAAGATGGAGGTTGTCAAAGATTTTGTCTTGCTTGGATCCACAATAAATGCTCATGGAAGGAGCTATTAAGATATCAAAAGATACAGAGCATTAGGTAAATCTACTGCATAAGACCTCTCTGGATTGTTGAAAATGCAAGAATTAAGATACTTTGAGGACTAAAGTACACCTGACCCAAGGTATGGTAGTTTCAATCACCTCATATGCATGTGAATATCAGACACAGAATAAGGAAGATTGAAAGAGATTTAGTGCATCTGAATTATGGTGCTGGCAAAGAATGCTGAAAATATTATGAGCCACCAAAGAACAAAGAAATAAGTCTTGGAACAGCTAAAACTTTCCTTGGAGGTAAGGATGGGGAGACTTCTTAGGTACATTGGACATGCTATCGAGAGACACAAGTCCCTGGAAAAGAATATCATCTTTGGTAACATCGAGGCTTAGGGAAAAAGCAAAGCCTCTGACTAGATGGTCTGACACAGTGGGTGCAGCTAGGTGCTCAGACATAAGAGCAACTGTGAGAATGAAACAGAACAGGGCAGTGTTTCATTGTTGCACAGAGGGTCTCTGTGAGTTGGAACCTATTCACTAACAAGTGACTATAGCATCCATAGCTTGATGTCCTCCTTAAAAGCCACCATATGAAATTTAAGAAGTGAATAATCTTCCTAAAAGTGAAGATATCATGAGCCAGGGAAATACTATGATATTGGAATAGAATATTGGAAAGAGCATATACAGCACAATTAATAGAATGTTGGCACCTTGTGTTGTATCTCAGGTCACTGAAAAATTTGTGTGGAAATTCTCAAGTGGAAACCTACCCTGATGTGTAACCTTTCACCAAAACTCAATAAAATGTATTTTAAGAGGATTGCAATGACACAGAAATAAAATCAGAAAATATGTTCAGAAGACAATAAAAAAAGAATGCTAAGAATTGAACATGACATGATTGATTTCTCTCTTTCTCTTTCTCAAGTATCTTTAAATACTTGATGTTTTCAGTCTCTGCCAGGCAGTAAACATTTTGTGATACAATCCAACACTCCACTATATTAATTTTGACTCCTCCATGACCTACATGATAGAGTAGAACTGCCCCTTCGGGTGTCTTAGCTCTCCAGCAAATCCCTGTGTTTCATCTTTTGGGATGATTGTTGGGCTAGAACCTGCTGTGGCTAAGCAGTCAGACACTGAACCACAAGGGCTGCTTTTAATGTAGCTATACCTCCACAATGCACCCCAAACTCAATACACCAAGCTAACTCCAACTCATACTGACCCTGTAGGAAAATGTATCATTGCCTCTGAGACTTTAAGGAAGTAGAAAGCATCAACTTTCTCCCTGGTGCACTCAAACCACTGCCCTTACAGTGAGCAGCCCAAGTTGAAAGGCACTGCTCACCAGGGGTCCTTTCATGATACAATGTCACAAAATGTTGCCATTAATCATGTACTTAGACATTAGTACAAACTCCGGAGAAAGCACCTTTTTTTCAATAAAATGAAAATTATAGCAACATATAATTTATCAAGAGTTCATGAGGAAGGGAGGGTGAGAGAGGAAGCGATAAAACAGAGCTGATACCAAGGGCTCAAGCAGAAAGAAAATGCCTTGAAAATGATGGTCACATATGTACAAATGTGTTTGATAAAATTGATATATGGATTATTATAAGAACTGTAACCCCCCCCATAAAATGTAAAAAATACTAAATATTATATATAAATTATAAATGATATAAGTAGAGGTTTCAGTTGCAGACTGGTTAAAATAATTTTAAATTCAGTATGGATAGCATTAAAGAAAAACCATCTTTTTAGGATAAAAAATGTACTTGTATGAGGTCAGTGCACTTCAGTGACAAACTATTTAAGGGAGAAAAGACAAACTTTCTAGTTCTTTTATTTTAAATATATATTCAAATGAATGTTCTATGTTTTATATACAATTAAGAAAATTAAATAAGTTTACATCATGAATGCCAAGGTCAGTAGAAGTTTTTAAACCTTTGTATCACCATCAGTACCACTAAATTGGAACTTAAGTATACATGGATTAACATCCTTTCATTGGATTCTCTTAATTAATTCAACTTCTAGCATATTATGTACCTCTGACTGAAAGACTAACAACTGAATAAAGATAAAATGTAAAGACAACTACATAATTAAAAGCTATACCAATAAAGAAAGGAATAACAAGGATTCTGTCTTTTTCAAGTAGTGTGGAAAGGTTCAGATCAGAAAGCTTTAATACTTCTACAATTCTACAGGTGCTCTGTTTTGGTCAGATGTGTGTTAGTCTGGGTAGACTACAGAAACAAATTCATAAACATGCATATGGATATAAAGCAAAGATTTATATACAAGAGGAATAGATATTGATAAAGCATCCCATCCCAGTCCTGTCCAAGGTCATATGTCTGAAATTATATATGATCCCAGTCTATAAAATCTCCTTCTGACTCACAAAGCATATGCAATGACACCAGGACAATCACAGGACAGTGAGTACAGAGTCTTGGGTATCCAGCAGCAGTAGAAGCATCGGGCACTGGCAGGGGTCTCTCCATGGCTCCTTGTTTCCAGGCTCAGGGTCCATCAGCAGTATCCATTGTTGGTAGAAGCATCTCAGAGCTGGCAGATTTCTCTCTGTGGCTTCCCAAGCATCTCAGCTTTGGCAAGAGTCTTCAATTGGCTTCTTCAGCCCCAGAGGTCTGGTTCCATCAGGGTCAACCCATGGGGCTTCTCTGTATTCTCCAGTCTCCAGGACTCAGGATCTATATCATGCTGTTGTCCTATCTTGTTGGAAGACAGTCTCCAAGAGACTGAGTCAAGTCTTTCACCTCCAACTAGGAAATACTGTGAGACTTCCCAGAATTCTGATGAGAAAGCCATGCCCACACAAAGGCCTCCTTGGTTATCTCCAGATTGACAGGCTAGACTTCACCCCTACCCTCCCAGTGCTGAAATTGACACAGATAGGTGACTACTACAAGCTGGAAAGTTGAATTGAAATTGTACTGCATGTTGTAGGCTCAGGCTTGAACTCAATGCAGTTTGGGAAATATTTTGACCAATTTTAAATCAGTGGATGTGTGACAGAGGTAACTCGAATGTACAAGTGGACGATCTAGTTTGATTCATGCCCAATGCACTTTATTTATATAGATAGCCACCACCCAGCGTTAGTGAAAGTTTGCCAGTTTCTGCAATGCTAAAGGAGCATGAGAGATGTAGGTGGTTATGTAATGGACTGCTAGCAGCAAGATCAGCTGTTTAAAATCCCCAGCAAATTCACAGGTGAAAGATGGGGTTTTAAATGTTTATTTGTAGTCTTGGAAAACCACAGTGACAGTTCTACTCTTTCTTATAGGGCCACTGTGAGAAGGGAATGAACGGATGGCAGTGCGTGAATGAGTGAATGAGCACATGAGTGAGTGAGTGAGTGAGTGATGGTAAGCAGGTTTCAATGGAGAGGATCATGGGAATCATATCGAGACTAGAAAGCATTGCTCCCCTTGCTCATGGGAACTCTGGCAACTCAACTGGTTATTGGAGCAAAGACAGAAGTCCTGTGCTGAAAAGGAATGAATGTGTGTCCCTGATCCAAATTATAGAGACAAGAAAATAACTGGCTTTATATTGAATTTCAATTTCTGACTTTGAAAAAAATTGAATTTTTCTGTTTATTTTTAAATGAAATAATACAAATCATGGATCTTCTAGGCAAAACAATGAAAAATTCCCCCAAACACCAAAGCTACTGTCTGATCTTTGCATCATAAGGCTGTCTGAGCAGTCAATCAACAGACCTCTGGATGTTCACTCCTTAAACCCCAGGAGTTTCACCTTTTCACTTAGGAATTAACTGGTTAGTTGCCTCATGACTTGTCTCCAGAAATGGACTTTGATCTTTTTTTTTTTTTTACAGGAGCTTCTAAAATAGGATGGTTCCTTCTACTTTACTATGTGTCCATAAATGTGTTTGTCTGATGTTAAAGATAAAACTTACACAATTTGGAAATAATTGATATTGACCTAGACTGATTTTAAAACCAGTTGGCTATCAATAGAACATAAATATGTTTAACAAATTCAACCTTGTAACATTTTATAGACAGTAGTAAATCATTATGACCCTGAAAACAAAAAATCTAAAAGGCAATGTTTAAAATTGTGTGGAAATATCTATCTATAAGCTATCTATATAAGAGAATAAGTTAAAAATATTGCTGTTGAGGTCCCTGTCTACACATTCATGAGTTTAATCAAGTACAATATGTTTACACAAGTCTCCAGAAAGCTACAAATGAGTTCTCTACACAATGCACTTGTCTTAGTCTCATTAGGATGCCATTAAGGGAAAGGTCCATTCAGAAACTGGCTGCTGAGGGAATCTGTTGGACGTGCTGGCAAGTTCAAAGCATAGAGGTCAGCCGAGAATGTTAAGGAGATGATTTCATAAGGAGTGGGGGAGTGGTGAGTGAAAGGGATCATCTTAACAAGTTTTCTCAAAGGACACAGGACATGCATAGGACTTTAGTACAAAGAAATTTTAAAAAATTGAAAATGGTATTTATGAGAAAAAAAGGCCAAGGCAACTGCACAGCACATTTATTTTCTATCATAACAATGCACCTGCTTTTTCTCCAGAAGTAGCCCGGCTGGTCTGTGAGAATGTGTTGGAAAACTTCAGTCCATATATCCTGGACCTTGCCATTTCAGATTTCTTTCTGTTCTCCAATAACATTGAAAAAAAAAACATGACCAGAATCTCTTTGGAATGCTCAAGCGGACATTTTTTTCAAGAGGCATTTGGAATCACAGCGAGCTGCTTTCACTAGGCCTCTCTTTGTGACAGAGACAATGCTGTCCACACACATTCTCTGCAGTGGCTGATCTGACTGTCCTGTGGAGGGAGTGTTCGAGAATGTGTGGCTAGTGTCTGCTGCAGGGCTGTTGGCACAATGGCTTCAGAGGGCTCGTTTGACTTGGAAAACTGTCCCCAATCAGATGACTGATTGAACACAAAATCTGGAGAAACACTCGAGGATTCTGTAGGAGACTTCCAATTTTTCTCCTCCGGCTGAGTGTTTTTGTCCCTGGGACCTCAGATGGACATTTTAACATGGTGCAATTTGAATAGTTCAGATTTATTTGGGAAAATGTAAGAGAAGTGGACACTTCACTTTCAATACTGTATACCCGGCTGAGCCCAGGTGGCGTAGTAGTTGTGCGCGGGACTGCAGCCCACTGGGATGGAGGTTCGATTACAGCTCCACGGAGCAAAGGCTGGGCCTCCTACTCTCACCACCTGAGGGCAGTGATGCCAAAAAAAAAAAAAAAAACTTTGCATACCCAATGACAATGAGTACAAGAATGAAGAGCATGCTCTAAAATGGATTGTGGTGATGACTGTGTAACTTTTCTTGATACAGTTGGATTGTTAAACTCTATGACACGTAAATCATAAACCAAGGACACTGTTTTTTAAAGGTGTTGATCCACAGGGGCTTCATGTTTCAATATTTTTCTAACAGTCGGTTTCTGTGATTCTGGCGCTGCACTTTCTGACTTAGCAGCCAATGGCTTTCTCTTGTAAAGTCTAATGGGAGTTCTCGTGAGGAGCAATAGTCTCAGGATGGACGTGGGAAAGGCTAGTGCTGCTGTTGTTGTTATTTGGTTCCATCAAGTTGCTTCTGATCCACCATGCAGCACAGACTATAACACTGCCCAAGACTGCGCTCATCTGATCATTGTTCCTATGCCGGAGCCCATTGTAGCAGTCTATCTCCAGTGGGCCTTCTTTTTTCTTGCCTCATCACCTTAGCAAGCATGATGTGCTTCTCTAGGACAGAGCCCGACTGACAAGATGTTCAAAGTATGTAAGACCGAGTCTTGCTATTTTGACTCTCAGGAGCACTCTGTCCATACTTCTTCCAAGACAGGTCAGTTTATCCTTTAAGCAATTCATGGCACATTGAATATTTTCCTCCTGTACCACAATTCAAAGGCACTGATTCTTTTTTGATCTTTCTAATTCAATGCCCAACTTTTACATGCATTTGAAGCAATGGAAAATACTATAGGTGGTGTCAGGCACACCTTAGTCCTCAAGGAAGCTCCTTGCTTTCAGTACTCTAAAATGTTTTGTGCAGCAGATTTACCTAAGGCAAAATGTCTTTTGATTTCTTGACGGCTGCTTCAAGGAGCATTGATTGTAGACTCAAGCAGACAAAATTCTTGAGAACTTTGACCTTTTCTCCATTTATTATGATGTTGATTGATTATGATATTACCTATTGATCCAGTTCTGAGGATCTTGGTCTTATTTACATTGAGTCATAATCCATACTACAGTCCTTGATCTTCATCAGCAAGTACTTCAAGTCCTCCTCACTTTCAGCAATCAAGTTGTATCATCTTCATATCTTGGGATATTAATAAGCCTTCCTTCAGTCCTGATGCCATATTTCTTCTTCATTTAATCCAGTTTTTCTAATGATTTTCTCAGCACATAGATTGAGGAAAAGTTATAAATAGTAGAAAGTTATTATATTGGCCCTGGGAGGATTATTTATTTATATGTCATCTGGAAACATCCAGGGCAAGGGCATGGCAGAAGGAACCAACCATTCACCAGAGATGGACAAGGAAATACTACAGAGTGCTAACCAGAAGTCTGGAGTTTCAAGACATCCCAAGGTACCTTAGAAGAAGGCCTGGCAATTTAGTAAACTCATCACTACAAGCCATCACTGGAGCACAGTTGTACTCTGACAAACATGGAGTTAGCATGAGTTGAAATGAATTTCATTGGAACTGGTTTCGTTTTCTTGGGATAGCCGGAACTTAAATGTGTCTGTTGTCCTTGCAGCTGAAGGAAACTTACTTATTTTTTTGCATGCAACTAGAGCCATAGATTATTATCACAACTATTTTAAAAATGTACTTGGAGAGGGTAGTAAGATGGATGAATTGAGAGACACATAAACTAGAGATAGGAGGAATGATATTCATACCTTTAGAAGTTTTTGCACACCCATGCAACTTTCTCTAAGGATGAAACAACTGCTTGTTCAGAATGTCTCCATATTCTTTCAGATCAGGGACTGTGCCCATAATTATTCTCTACTTTATCAATAATGGCTGTTTTTTTCTGGAGTTTCATTATATAGTATTAAGTTGGCAAATAAATTGTATATTAAAAATAGTATCTTGATGATGCCTCCTAAAGTCTACTGATCATTTCCTAAGAAGTTTTGAGGCCTAAATGTTTCAAGACTAATAGAATGGTACATTTAAATGTATTTTTAATGTGTGCTTTACAGATTAACAGCCTAGTCATAACAAGACTGTATGACCCACTGCAGGAGTCATGCATGATGGCTGTCAGAAGATTCTGGAGCTCTCATTAGGACATGAGATGCAAGTACCATCTGAAGTATTTTGAAAGTTTCTTAAGGAAGTGTAAGAAACAATATCAACAATACCTCTTCTCCCAGAATGGCATTACTATCTGAAACTGCAGTCCCTGCACAGCCAGTGATTTTCAGTTAAGGGATAAAGGTTCAAGTTCATTGGCAGAACTCTGTTGCCCACTGGGTATTTTCAAAAGGAGAAGCAGATAGTAATGAGACAAGCCCTTAGTGTTCCAAACAATCCACTGGCTATGGCCTCAGTGCACAGAGCACTATTAACAGACCCACTTGCTGCTTCACCTTTTCTCGGCAATTCAGGGTGGGCCCTTTGATGTGTTTCTTGTTTCACCCCCTGTTGTTTCTTCTTCAAAAGCTTGAGGATGACTGGATATGTTTCTCACAGCCACATGTGGACCTCAGTGCAGCAACTGTTCAAATTCGGTACTGGACTTTGAAGTGTGTTGACTCGTACACATTAAAATTCTTGCCCCCAAAGACTGCCTTTCTTGCAATTCTTTCTTCCACGTTACATCTCTAATGCCCAGCTTGATTGCAAGGCAACAGTCTCTATCAGTGGACTTAGGACAATGAATACAATTTCTCCTATTTTTTTCCTCATTGTTAGAAGCATCCTTATCCTCCCTAGCCCACCTCACCAATTGATCCAAATATAGCATCCTTTGACTAATTTATATTATTATTTCGTATATTTAATCCAGTTTTCCTTTTAGTTATGCATTGCGTCCATTCATCTACTCATTCTACCCTGAAAATAGTTGACTTGTGTTAACATATATTAGAAACGAATGATAAGATCAAGGATTTGCTATCTAAGAAATAATGCCTGTTTGACTCTCTGCTCTAGCTTATGAAGCCCAGATAATTTCTCTGCATAACATTAACAGGTGACCGGAAGACTCAAAGCAAAAACTCTCAGCCACAGAGATGATGCAGACTCATTGCAACCGTGTAGGACTGGGAGAGCTTCCCTGTGAGTGTTCAGGGTGATCACTCTGCAGACTAGAAAATGTCGTCTCCCACTTGAGGAACAGCTGGTGGTTTTCAAAACCCTGACCTTGTGAGTAACGGCGCCACCAAAGCCCCTCAACTGGGAGACATTTGTATATTTATCATGAATGAACAGTCCCGTATCAGTTCTGTTTGCTTAATGGTATCTGAAATTCAGCTTATTGCAGAGAAAAAAATACACTGATATAAGGTATAGCATGAAACCCTGCTAAAACATGATATAAAACATGTATTTTAAGCATCCTATTCTTTCCAAAATATATGAATAAAATAAATGTCGGTTAGCAATGCTTTGAACTTGGCTGTTCAAAGTTAGAGTTAGTGTTTAGTTGGGTGTGGATGTTTCTTCCTTGCTCCCTGTTTTTCTTACTTCTCTCTCTCTATCTACTTCTTCTCTCTCCTTTCTCAATAATCCTTATAAGATATGCATAAGACAGACAATGTAGGAGAACTAAAGTAGGAGCTGATGAGAATATTTATCCCTTATGTCTTTGTTTTTCAATAACCAGAAAACCCTCTGCAGAAGCACTGAATATCGCTAGGTTCTTATGTAGTCATATTGTACATAATGCATATTTGGGTACTTAGATGTGTAAGGCCATTGATTTGTTACAGATCACATTATAGTGCTAGGGGGAGAAAGTGTTTGAAAGAGTTAAATGATGAGCTTCAGGGTTATGCAGAAAGTCAGTGATAGAGTTGGGGATGAGCCCAGATTTTCTCATGTTTTTCTCTAGGCTTTGTGCCATCCTGCAAATTTTCATCTTCTATATGCCAATATTTTTGCCTTTTGTATGGATAGGCTTGTCTCCAAGGGTTTAAAATTTGATTTTGGTCCTAAATCTCACCCTAAGAATAACTGGATTATGTGAGTATACAATATATCACCCTAAGAAAATAGGGATAGCAGTTCAGGGTTCTCTGTCTATTTGAGACAGGGTATTTTAGAACAAAAGGATCTTTTAAAACCTGATAACATGATCAAAAAACACTTCTAGAAGAAAAATTGACAGTAGTGAAACATTTAGTTGAAATTATATCTCATACTTTAAATGTACTATCACTTTCTAAAATTAAAAAGTATGGTATTCAAGAAAACACAAATAATTTTATTAATGGGAAAATATTTAAGATTGATATAAGGGCAAAGGCTAACATCAGTATCTACATGGGAGAAAGAATTTGAAAGAAGTGGAAAATGGATAGGTCACTTATACATCTATATTTTCTTCTTAGTTACATATAAAATACTATCCTTTCCTTAAAAATAAAGATATTAACATGAAATTTCACATAAACATTAAAATATCACTATAACATATCCCACACAAAGCTATAGATAGCTTTGAAAAGTAGGGTTCTTTGAGCGCTCCCAACACATGTCAGCAAATGTAAAAACTAAATTCAAAAATATCTAGTAGACATGGTTATACAACAAATGTTAAATTTTAAAAGTGTATTAAAAAGCACTACTCAATCTACAGGTCAAATAGTGCACTAGGAAATTACTTACAATAAATTCATAGTCATGTGTTGATTAGTGTAATTTATGTATGTTCCGGGAAACAAGATGTAATGTAACTTGGAGTGTACAGACATATCTATATCTGGAGCAACTGAATTCACTGATTTACACTTTCATGTTGTTTAATACACTTTTACTTCCTATTTGATATTTCTCTGCCACTTGCTGCTTTTACTAGCACTAGTTTGGGTGCATTTTGAAGTCAGACTATTACTTCTTAGTAATAGTTTTGAAAGAAAATCAAACAGAGAGATAATGACACAACATTTAAGAGATGTATGGTATGTGAGTTATTTGCTGCTACTTAAGAGGGATAGCATGCCTCATTGCATGTTAACCTTTATTTGTAAGTTGGGAAAGTTCACATTAAAGTCATGATAGAAAAGTACAGTACAACACATCCATATGCAATTAAGATAGGCATTTTAACATTATCAAAGCATATGTATGTATTATACCATTAGACATCTAGTGGTACAATCACTTTGTATATATAAGTCCTGAGCTACATACGCTATGGATGGGAAGCTGTTTCATTTACTATGCCTGATAACATCTGCGATGTCCCATTGTCCATCTTAGAATGCTGAACTGTTCTAATTTTATGGGATCCTGGAAAAGGCCTCTTCATTGGACATTGCAGAGAGAAATGCTATGTAACACTTGATCGTATATAGCGATATTATTTTATATTATATATCATGGGATAAAAATGGTGCCTTTCTATTCCACTAAAGAGAAAGGGTCTCAGAAAATTCACAGGGGGCGTTCTCCCCCGCCCTCTAGCATCACCAAGAGTTGGCAAAGACCCAAGGACAGTGAGCATGGCTTGGGGTTCTCATGTCTTGACATTCATTATCTATCTCCTGAATAGTCATATGAACGTTTGTACTGTTTTAATTATTACTTAGGTTGCTATGCGTTCTTTGTTTTACTATTTTCCTAAATTTCTTTCCTGAGCATGTTACTTTCATGCATAAAACAAAAGATGCTTTTGAGCTAAAAATAATATCTTGGGTATTTTCTAAATATTATCTTTCCATCAATTATGGATTGAGAGATGGATTGGATGAATATTGAATATAAAACTGCATATCTTGCATGCATTTGCTTAATGCTACTATATTCGGGATATCCCCAGGACATATCAGCCTGGGGTATGGTTTAGTTGCAAGATAATAATAAGCTTCTTACACTTGGGATTTGCTCGGAAGCACAACTTTCCTCAAAGTTTCACATTTTTCTTAGATTTGAAGTCACTGAGTGATATACCTATGGTATACAGTCCAGACGTACCAGAGTATCTGCCTGAGAATGCGTGCACCATGAATGATCCCATCACTTCCATGAGGAATGTCTGCCTAGGAGTTTGCAAAAGAGGGGTGCTCTTTTTAAAAAATTTTTTAAATCATATTATTGGGGGCTTATCCAATCTTTACTACAATCCATACATTCATCCATTGTATGAAAAGCACATTTGTACATTTGTTCCCTTTATCATTCTCAAAACATTTTCTTTCTACTTAAGCCCTTGGTATTAGCTTCTCATATTTCCCTTCCCTTCCTGCTCCCTCATGAGTCCTTGATAATTTATAAATTTTTATTATTTTGTCATATCATTCACTGTCCAATGTCTCTCTTCACCAACTTCCCTGCTGTCTGTACCCCAGGGAGGATCCTTGTAATTGGTTCCTTGTAATTGGGTCCCCTTTCTACTCCACCTTCCTTCCACCTTCCTGGTATCACCACTCTCACCACTGGTCCTGAAAGGATCATCTATCCTAGATTCCCCATGTTTCCGGTTCCTATCTCTACCAGTGTACATGCTCAATTCTTAACACCAATAACTATGCTTGTATTTTGGTAATACATACAAAGTGATTATAAAACCACAAAGCATTCTTACATATGACAGAATGAAACATTGCACAGTCTGGCAATATTTCATTCCAAGGCCTATCTTATTCAAATCCATCCTTGGAGGATACTCTGCCAACTCATTTTATGAGCATTCCATGAACACCACTTTTGATTCTCTAATTCACCAAAAAGCATAGTCTTCTCCCATGATTGAGAGATGCTTCCTAATGATGTTTCCAAAGAGAGTTGGACAGTGTTTTTTTGTGATTCATATGGTCCTAATGGGTTGATTTGGCAAGGGATCACCAAGCCTTCCTTCATATTTTGGTCCAGTCTGAAAAGTTCATTGAAACCTATTTATCATGCACCCATGATAAAACACCCTACTGGTGTTCACAAAATTGGTGACATCGGTTTGTTTTGAACATCACTACAACATGCAAACTACCATGGTATGACAGGCTGAGAGGCGGGTAATGAGGAATAATATATATACCCCCAAACACTCTCACTACCATGGAGTCAGACTCACAGCGATCCTCTGTTGCTTTTCAGAGACTTTGTTAATACTTATGGGAGCAGACATCTTTGTCCTGTGGAATGGCTGGTGGCCTTCAACTGGCAACACTACACTTAGAATACGTGCCCAGAACTGCCAGGGCATTCCCTCTCTCTACATACATATGACTTATATTCTTGTTATATACATGATAGGGCTTTCATATAGTTGCATATATTATGCTGATATATTATGTATTATATGTGTGTATATATACATATGCATACTTACTGCCATCAAGTTGATGCTGACACACAGCGACCTCCCTGTGGGTTTCTGTGACTGTAACTTGTTTAGAGGAGTAAAAAGTCCAACCTTTCTCCCAGGGAGCTGCTTGTGGTTTCAAACTGCTGCAGGTCACCATTCAACTCCTAACTGCAACACCATTAGGGCACCTGGATAGCTGATAGGTAGATGATAGGTAGGTAGGGAAATCAAACGACACGTGCATTGGGCACATCTGCTGCATATAACCTCCAAGAAGTGTCAAAAAACAAAGATGTCACCTTGAGGACTGAAGTGCTCCGGACACAAGTCACGTGAATATTAGACACTGGCTAAGGAACATTGAAGAACTGATGCATCGGCGGGGGGCGGGGGCGGGGGTGGGGGCAAGTAATATTGAAAGTGAAACTACCAAACCAAACAAATAGATTTGTCTTGGCACAGGTACAACCAGAATGCTCCTTAGAAGCAAGGGTGTCAAGGCAGCATGTCACATATTTTAACATGTTATCAGGAAAGAGCCGCATCTGGAAAAGGACATTATGCTTGGTAAGATAGAAGGTCAACAAAAACCAGTAAGGTCTTCCAGGAGATGTGCTGACACAGCGGTTGCAGCAATGGGCTCAAATACAGAACCGTGGGACGGCCCAGTGATGCACAGCGTTTCCTTCTGTTGTAGGGAAAGGTACCTCCGAGCTGAAGCTGGCTAGAAGGCACCTCACAACACCAACCACGCCCCAAAGAATGTTGCGCTCTTTGATTGAAATTAAAAGTGAAACTCATCACTAGGAAGTTAATTTCAACTCCCAGTGACTCTATATAAGAATTCAGATGCTTTGCAAATCTTTTATGGGAACAGATAACCTTGTGTTTAGCTTTAGCATCCTAGAGAGACTCATTCATGTTCCTTTGAAATGCCCGAGTGTTTTGAGGAAGGAAGTTAGGAAGGGCAAGATAAAGGCTATAAAGTGGATGGGATAATATGTTCCAGAAAGGACCCTCATAGGATAACTGTGCTCCTCTTGAAGACTGAACAGATGAATTGATGGGAGAAGAATAATGTTCTCAGCTTAACCCTCCTGAACTTTTTCTCACCATTTTGGTTTTCCGTTTTCTTAAAATTTCTTCACAATAAACTTCAGTGACCATCCTGTTTCCTCTAAGAAAATCTATCAAAATTACCCTTTTGAAATAAAAAAAAAAATCAGTCACCATAACTTCAGAGATAAACCTAATCTGTCTTGATTTTTCCTGGTCCATTAGATTCCTTAGAAGGCACTATATTGATTAGGCCTTTTTGAAGGCACCTTAAGGAGACTGAGCAGGGGTAATAGTTAGATAAGCTATCTGCAGTCACTGTAGAGATCTGTTTAAACATGTTTGTCTGCAATAGTATATATATATATATATATATATATATATATATATATATATATATGGCAAGTATAGCATGTACTTGTATAATATGCACTTGTAATAGTATGTACTAGTATAGCAATAATTTTTGACTAGCCTTGTGTGTATGCATGTATTGCTTGTCATATAATACAATTTATGTATAAAAAGAAAATAACATTTCTATATACATTTTAACTAGCAGTAAAACAGTGAATGCTTGTCACCACCCCAGAGATGAACAAATAGTACAATCCTTTCTTCTAAGGAATACTTTGTATGGATCTTCAACATTACATCATTATCTTTCTCCCATATGAGGAAACACACTCAAATTCAAAAATTGCAATGAATAGTGAATCTCAGGGACTGGGTAGAACTGCCTCTGTAGGTTTACAGATTGTAATTCTTCAGGGTTGTAAAAAGCCTGGTCTCTCTCCTGCAGCTGGTGGTTTTAAACTGCTGACTTTGTGTTAGCAGTCCAACGTGTAAGTACTATACCACACACTATTTTAGGTTTTTTTTTTTTTTTTTTTGGTATCACTGCCCTCTGTGGGAGTGGGAAGCGCAGCTCCTGGAGAGCTGCTGCTGGATTTGAACTGCCAAGGCAGTTGGCCGCAGTCCCACACTCAAGGAGTATGCCACAGGGCCTCAGCCTATTTTAGTTTTTTTTTTTATTTTAAATAATTTTATTGAGGATTCTTACAGTTACGACAACATTCAGTACATCATTTGTATGAAGCACATTTGCACACATGCTGCCACATACATTTCCAAACATTTTCCACTTGAACCCTTGGTACAAGCTCCTTTTTTTTATAGTCATTTTGTTGTTGTTGTTGTTTTTGGTAAATGTTGACATCTGTAACCACTCCTATACAAGGGAGTTTCAGTTTGCTGTTTACGGGGTGAAATGGCATATTGATTCTCTTATTTATGCTAGTACTATTACAGGATGCAGCTCTGGTTTTCCCATTTTGACTATTGCAAAGGCCTTTCTAGTGTCAACATGCAGCCATTTTTCTCTTGTGCTGCTGATGAAACCTGGAGATGTGCTCACTCTTAGGCTGCCACTATAAATGTTGCTTTGAAAGTCAAACGCAAGGATCCTGGGGCACATGGAAGCATGTGTAGAAATAATTATTGGATGCTGCTTTATTCTTATATTGATTGTATGTTTGAATTCTCTTTCGTAAAGTGGCAGGTCAGACTGAAATTTTAATTGTCTCTAAGTGTGATAGGTTGGCTTGTTGTGCCAACATGGCCAAAGAAGATAGGCAAGTTTGTTGTGACAACATGGCAATGAACACATGTGAGATTCATTGAGGGTGAAGCTATAAATGGCTTGTCAATCCCCGCCCTTGCTGTCTTGCTCTTGGATCTTCAGACCAGCCAGCTGCCTTATGTGTCCTGTTCCTCGATTTGCAGGCTACACTACCCGTGGGACACCTGATCCATGGACTGTGTCACTGTGAGTGGAAGTTCCTTCAAGTCCTGCTTAGCGACGCAACTGGAATACACATCTCTTGAGCTGGGGACTGTCGGACTCTGTCATCTGGCTGACTGTTAGTGACCTGCCTTGCTGTTTGCTGCTTGTGGTCGGATAGCTTGAATTCCTCTGCAGAGGACTGGTGGGCCTGAAGACTCGAAGGACTGCCAGTGTACTAGGTGTCTTACGCAAGTGAGTTGCACCAAGCCATTTGTTCTGCTTTTATTGATTAGTTAGCTGTTTATTTCTTATGTTAGATATCTTTCTATCTATATAAATATATAGAGAGAATTATTAGTGAACTGGTTTTGTTTCTCTAGAGAACAGTTTTCCTGTTTCTGATGTTTGTTGTTTACAAGAATTTATTATAGTTCCTTATATGTAAATTTAAGTTTACATGAAGTCCACATGTGAGTTTTTGTTGTTACTGTTAGAGATATGAGTTTTGTTGTTATTGTTACAGATATTGCAAAGAAGTGTTCTTACTCTGTGGCTTATATGTTCACTCTTTGATAATGTTTTACAATGAACAAAAATTCTTAAATTTAAATCAGTTACTTTATCATTCTTTTTTAATTATTTGTATGTATTGTCCATTACAAACAATTTATTGTTCCAAAGTAGCAGATGTTTTGTGCATTATTGTCTTAATGCTTTTCAAATCTGACTTTCACATTTATGTCTAATCGTACAACTGGGAATTATTTTTGCTCTTGCAATATGGGGGGAGTTTAGGTTTATATTTCAAAATGTGTATGTTCATCTGTATGAGCTCCAGTTATTAAGACTTCATATTACCTTTTTACAAATTCATGTTATGTAAGCCTTTATATTATATAAAGCAAGTTTATAAAGCTAAACTTGTCCTACAGTGTCTTCATTGAAAACATTTAATTAGACACCAAACATGCCTCTGTCAAACCTCATAATATGAATGTTTTTGTTATATATTCTATAACTATGTAATTCTTTACTCTAAAAGTCCATTACCACCATAATTCCCTCTATTTTTCAAATCTGTAAAATAGCAATGAGCTTATAAAAAGGTGACATTTTCCCCTAATAAGTACAAAGCATGTGTCAAAAACCTATGTAATTTTAACAAGAATATACCATACCACAAAGCAGATTTCTACGGTAATGTTGGCTCACTTAGGGAACAGGCAAACTGAAGTTATGAAGGACTCAAGAATAGCATCAAAGAATCAAATTTTGCTCTAGTAATCAAAGAAAGAAAGCAAAAAAAAATTACTTCAGTTCTCCTTCAAAGAGGGGGAAGGGGAAGAAAGAATAAAATCGAAGGGTAAGCTAAGAAAGAATTGGGGAACTTTCGCATGTGTCCTGTTCTTGCTTCTTCTTGGTTTTGCTTTTGTTTTTGTTTTGCTCGTCCCTGATCTAGGAGTGATCAGTGACAAACACCTTAAAGAAAAAATCATCTGATCTTTCTATAGGGGAAATGAACACGTAATAAATTCCTGCGACCTGCAATAATCAACTAAAGAATGAGCGAAAATCCAGTCAGGGGTTCAGAATATGAGTTAAGAAAGTACAGAAATCAGAAGAGGTCTGTTAAGGGCTTGCTAACCACTTATAACATCCTAGTATAGATATTTTTGTTTTATATAATAATCTCATTGAAAATGTATCATTGAGATAACAAGTGCTAAAGATTGTTTTAGAAATTGCTATCTTTTGTTGTGGTATACTCTGAGCAGAAAAACAGCAAGTGAAGAGACCGCCCCCCACCGCAATTATATAACAATCCTACAGGAAGAAAAATATCACAGTGGTGGTTGTTTCAAAGGATAAGGAAAACTTCCAAACATTAGGTTTGTATAAATGTTACATTAAAAATGGGTGAATTCATTTATACATTCAAAAAACTAACATGACAAGAATTAATTTAATACTCCCCATTTATATGCATAAGGTTGCTTCCTAAAATGATTTCAAGTAAAATGTTATAGGGAGTAATATAAAATATCAAAATATATATTTGGATAAAATCTATGATTTATAGGTATGCAATTTTAAGGTGTGAAATATTCAGCTGCTATAAATTTAAGACTTAGGAGTCGTGGTGGCACATTGAGGTAAGCATTGAACTGCTAACTACAAGGGAAGCAGTTCAAATTCCTAATCCCTCTATGGGAAAAAGATGTGACTGTCACCTCCCATAGAGAGTTGCAAAACCTCTGAAATCCTATATAGAGTGTATATGAGTTGAAATCAACTCCAAGACATTAGCTGTGTTTTTCATGGTTTACAGACATATGCATGTATGTGAAGAACCACATTTTTAAACAGATGCTTTACTTGCGCAATAAATGCATTCAATACTTGAAGCCTTGGAAGTATATATAAAATATATCACATCTGAACTATTACTAAATCATAGACACTTTTTGTTAAAAGAAAATTTATTTTCAAATTTCTTTATTAGGGGGAGGGGGCATCACTGCCCTCTGGTAGTCATGGGAGCTACCCAGCCTTGGTCCTGGAGAGCTGCTGCTGGATTTGAAATGCCAAGCCAATGGGCCGCAGTCCCACACTCAACCACTACGCCAACAGGGCTCAGTCCTATTTTCAAATTTCTAAACACACACTAAGGTAGGTTTTTCAAAACCCTCGTAAAAATATCTCTTTAAATGCCTTTATATCCTTAAAGACAAATACAATCAAATTTTAAACTTTTAATCACATAAAGAAAAGTTAACAAGTGTTGTAAATACCTTCTACCCAAAACCTTGGTGCAGATTCTGATTCATGGGGCCCCGATGTATTCGGTAGGCTGTGTTCCCTTAAGCTTCTAGTTATTTTTCTTTCAAAAGGAGATTTCCAGGCCATTTGAGATGACTCTGGGCTCAAACCTCCAACTTTTGGCTAACAGTTGGCTGTAACATCCAAAGACATAAGAACATGCCATGGTGTCTTATGACTCTGCTGAGTAGTATTAGCAGAGATAAGAGGAATTGATGCTCCACCACCACATGCCAGCTAGGAATAAAAATTAATGGGGTACTGGGACAGTTCTCAAAATTCTTCATGTAGGAAAATGCTAACTTCACCTTAGGCTGGGTATTTCTATCAGATGACTGGTTATAGAAGTCAAGCCAAATGGTTCATGACAAAACCTATAGAACAAACTAGGTTTCATACAGTGAGTATGTGACTGCTTTTACCTTCAAGCTTAAAAAATATAATGCCCGTTGAAATTGTTATTCTCCCATTTTACATAGTCTCTTATACTTGAGGAGTGTCACGGTAATCCAAAAATGTGGGCTATATTGCAACTTTTATCTTGCATTTTGAAGCAAATTATTCATTTTTGTGATCCAGTTTTCATAAAGGATAATTAAATTATATATTTATCCTTTTAGTAATAGCAAACACTTCATTTTAAAATCCTTGTAAAAGCACTCACAATCTAGCATCCATTATTAAGATCTTTATAAACAGGTATGTCATTTATATTCAACATGTAGATCAATATGAAGGGAAATCAAAAAGTATTGCTACTTAATTACAGTTCATACATTCATAGATTAATTCCAAACAAAGCTTGTTTAAACCTGACTGTAATCACTAGCAGGTTCTAGGCAAGTTCTCTAAGTAATACACAGTCTTGTTAAACAAAAACAAAGCCACCGACATTGAAGACTGATAGTGGCTGTGTAGGGCAAGGTAGAACGTCTCTCTAGGGTTTCAGAGAATGTAGCTGTTCCATAAACAGATAAACATATCTTTCTAGCTAGGACTTGCTGGTGGGTTCCAATTGTTGACCTTGAGCTTGTCAGCCCAACACATAATTTCCTATCTCATTAGGGTCTCTCCTTAAAGGTCCTGAAAAGGTCCAATCAATATAGGGATTCCAAAGGAATCTGCCAGACCAAATGCATTTAAAGCAGGGAGGTTATATCTGAAGATTGTGGAGATTTTGGTGGGGGAATTCTAAAGTCATAATTGTTATAGATTTTCTCTGAAGACACCAGACAGCCATGGAGAGTCATAATGAAGTGTTTGTTTTTAATTGAAAACTGCATTGACGAGAACAAGACGAAGAAAACAGTACCAGCGATTATTTTTCCTCGTAATGACAGTCTATCTGTTCATTGATCATGGGTAGTATCAGCTGCTCTATGAGACTTTAACTGGGAAATATTACACCATCCTCTCTAGCCCTGTCTTACTCCCTGAGATCCTTTTGTTCCCCAAACTCAAAGAACATTTAAAAGGAACATAATCTGAATCCCAAGAGTGGGCCCAAACTGCCTTTGGACGTAGTATAAATTGAAGATCAAGAAAGTTTTAAAGAAGGGCTAAAGAGACAGACATTACCTTTAGAGAGGTATCTACCTTGACACAGGACATTTTGAGAAATAATAGGTTCAAATTTTGATACTTTTCTTTAATAAAGGTGTCTATGATTTTGTAGCAATATTTTTCCCTATCCTTGTGCATAATGATCAGTTATACACACAATGTATTAATAGGTTATGATAGGACTCAGTGGAAAGTTAGTGTTTCTCAGCTCTGTTTTGGTCCAACGTAAAACAGTGTAGGTGCAAAGGAAAAATACATGAATACACATTTTTAATCCTCACAATAATGTGATGCTCATTTGTCACCCTGATCATATGTAAAAGTGGATAAATTTGTCATCAGTGCTTCGTGCTTTAAGTAAATGGATTTTTATTTTACATCAACTCTGTTTTCTATACTACTTGCTAGTTCCATTGAAAGCATCTGCGCTATTTTCCTGAGGAATGAATTTACTAAAATCATTAAGAGTTGTGTATAGATAAATTAACTTTTAATTGAAAATGAAGAGCAACAGAGACTATGCATGAATGCTAAGAAAGAGGATTCCTCTATTTTTATTACATTTGTGTGCTATAGCAAAACTATTAACTTTGAATAGATATTGCAACTGTAAATAAAACACAAATTGTACCCAGACAGAGTAGCAATCAGATGAAGATGGCATCCCAGCACAAAACTTCCTCGCTGTGAAGAAGTGGATTCTCTCCAGCAAGGGAATGTGGAGCTTTGTTTGTCATATTCTTGCCCTTGTAGAAAGAGGTCAGCCTTCAAAGAGACATTTTTGTACTCAAAGTTACAAAACAAACCATTCCCATGGGCATTGTTTTGTTTACTTAGTTTTAGCTGCATTTACTACGTGTAGGATTCGAAAGATTTATGGGACTGGCTAGAGGCAGAAGTCATAATGGCTAATGCAACTCCATCCCAGCAAAAGCTGTTTCTCAATTGAGCATAAGGTTAAGGCAAAATAAACAAAAGATGTAGTATATAAAATATGAGTGTTGAGGGACTTTGCTCCGAGTTCTGTTACACTGCTCTCGTCTCCTTCTTCTCGATGTACCACTGGCAAAGCCTAGCCTGTACCAATTCACTTATTAGCAATAAAATTATGATAGGAGTTTTGACTATTCTTTTATAACTAATCAAAAGGTGAAATTAATTATCCATCTCAAATTATTAAAATTATTATTAAACCTCAAATTATTAAATTTTTCCGGTGGGCTAGAAGATGTAGACTACCCAGCCTCTAAAGTAATTCTTGAAACATAAAGAGTACTCTCTCTATATTTATTGTATAAAATAATGGATAACATTATTAAGTAGAGTTATTTTCTATTAATCTCTTTCACATGTAGTTAGCAAACACAAATAAACACATCCACACATACAGAAACACAGAAACAGTATATTGAGTGATACACCAGAGAATATGAATGTCACCCAGAAGATTTGTAGGTATAAACACATAAAATAAACTATTTAATTTTCATCTTCCTGGGAATCAAGTGGATGATAGTAAGTTTGGTTTTAATTATGTTTTTTCTCTAGCTGTCTTCTGTGTGTCAATTCATTTGCCTTGTGTCATCTGATGTGTCTCTTCCTTATCTTTAATGTTTTCCCACTAGGATATTTTTTCTTTTCTATCGTCAACACATGTATAGAAACACCAACCTGATCCCTCTTTTAAGCAATCATTGTGCCCTCTTAAGATATTTAAACCAACTTGAGGTTAGCAATTCAAAACCACCAATAACTTATTTGGGAAAAGATGAAGCTTTCTATTCTCAGAAAGAGTTGCCATTCCCATCGGAATTATTTTGTTTTCTTAGTTTTAGCTGCATTTACTATGTGTAGCCTTGGAAGCTCATAAGGACAGTTCTACCCTGTCCTTTGGGATCACCATGGTAGTGAAGTGTTGTTGTTTTTAAGCCATTATGATTGCTGTCAATTTCAACCCTCAGTAAGTTTATGGGACAGAGTAGAACTTCTCCTGAAGGCTTCCTGGTATAAACTTCACAGGAGCAGATTGTCAGATCTTTTCTTCCTGGTTGATTCAAACTGTTGAATTCATGCATTAGTAGCTGAGTCTTGGACCATTGCTCCATCAGGGCTCCATTTGGAGCAATTAGAACTCCTAAGAGATTTATCTAAGGTTTTATGATGATAGAGAAAACAGACAAAATGGTAGAGATTGACTCCACATTAAAAGCTATTTCCGAGATAGATTTATAGCTTGATCACCTCCAATACCCTTAGGAAATTGTTACTCCCATTACTGTTTCTGAGAGGCTCATCTATCTTGGATTTCATGCATCAAAATATCTTGATTGCGCACATGCACATACACAAGTCTAGCAGGATTGGTGAGGCAGAAGTTTATTAGCAACTTAAGAGAGGACTTAAGTACATAATCTTATAAAGATGTCATTTTCCAAGCTCTAGTATATAGATATATTAAAATAAACAATAAACATTTAATTTTTGCCAACCTGGCTAATAAGAATATGTGGGACAAATAAGGTCACAGTTTGACTGAAGGGCAAAGAGATAAATGGCTCAGCAAGCCTTGCCTTTCAGTCTCTTGATCTTAGATAATCAGCGACCTTAACTAGTTCTCTGCCTAAACTTATGAGCTACACTACCTGTGGGACACCCCACCCATGGACTATATCACTATAGCTTGAGGCTCCTTCATGATTTGCATTGCCACACTGCTGGTGTAGGTATCACTTGAACTGGGGACTGTTGGATCCGCTGATCTGGCTGACTGTTGGTGACCCGTCCTGCTGTTTGCTGCCTGTGGTCGAACTGCCTGAATTGTTCTATAGAAAACTCAGCTTAAAAAAAAAGAAAACTCACTTATCTGCTTCCTTGACTTTGGACCCAGCAGCCCTCAGGAGTTGAAGGACTACAGGTTTATTAACTTTCATGAAAGTGAGTTGAACTGAGCCCTTTGCTCTGCTGTGTGAACTAATGAGCTGTTATATTACTTTGTGCTGCATTTATCTATTTTCCTATCTATTTATCTATCATCCATTTATTCTAAAATCATAAGTGTCCTGGTTATGTTTCCCTAGAGACCCCTGCCTAACACAACTGGCAATAACCCAAGTGTAATTCACTTGTAGAAAGGATGGATGGAGAAGCACTTTGGGCACACTCATCATATGACACATTACACTCAATAAAGTTTATTCTAATCTCTGAATATGCCCTTAAAATTATGATAGAAACATGTAAAAGATAATTGCTTATTCTGCAATGTGTCTAAAATAAAGATGTATAATAATATACAAAAGTCTTACCAAGGGAAAGTCAAGGAGTCTTGCCCAAGGATGAGTGTGCTGTCTACTTGTTGTCACTTTGTCAAAGTGTCACAAGCATAGTTGCTTAAAACAATATGTGTTTACTTATTGTTCTCGTGATCAGTATTCTGAAATCAGATTCACTGAACTAAAAATCAAACTTGTGTTCCTAACAGAGTTGTAGGGAAGAACTCATGTCCTTACCTTTTCCAGCTTATAGAGACCATTAGCAATTTCAACTCACTGCCTTTTTTTCTATCTTCAAAATCAGCAAAAGTCAGCAATGCAAAGTCGACAATCCTGTCTGTCCTCTGCTTTGGTTCTTAGATTTTCCATTTTGGTATCTAATTGCTTTCTTTTACAAGGACTCTTGTATACACACTGGGTCCAACTAGAAAGTTTAGGATAATCTTCCAATCTCAAAATTCTTAAGATAGCTATATCTGAAAAATTCTTTGGCAAACTAAGGTAACATGATCACAGGTTCCAAGAATAAGAATGCTATGAATTTGAATGTTATTTTGGGGAAGCCATATTCAGCTCACAAGAATGACATATCAGATTTAAAAAAACAACAAAAGCAATGAGATGTTCTCATACTGCAGATAAATTTTTAGTCCTAAAGCAGTTGATCAATGTTTTACAAGAAAAATTACCTTCACAAAATTGTGCATTTCATTGCACTCACAAAGAGGAATCAACATCTCACCATTCAAAAATAGAGATTATACATTGTGATATGTAATTGGCACAGCATGGGAAAAGGCTAAAGATACTGATGAACACACTACAATTGTAGAAGATCACCCCCCAAACTAAGAATTCATAATCTGTCAATGCTAATGGAGATCTATTATTAATATTTTAAGAATGAATTCTTATTTTAGCATCTTAGGAATAGTATAGACTTATTTCTTACCAAGTTCTACTAAGGGCATTGAGGCAATTGAATGAAGGTATCTCATCATGTTAATGGTCACTTCTTTAGGGACCTGGAAGTGTCTGGGAAAGATATGGGATTCAAGTGTCTGAGAGCGTTGCAGTTTATGATGGTATCAAATTATCTGAAGCAATACCAGAAACATACTAGTAGTATTTTAATTGACCCCTCTGGTTAAATTTCAGAAGCCAAATCAAGCTTAAAATATAGTATAGAAAATTTACAAGATAGCACCAAAAAGCCTCAAACCTATCAAAGTGTGTGAATATTTGGCTATTGCTTTAAGAAATATAAAGAAAACATTGTTTTATTCCACAGTTTCCTTCGAGTGGCAACTTGTCAATTATGCTGAATGCAGTCATGGTTTTCAATGTGCACAGAACAGACAGGGTCTGACCTTAGACTCCTTGAAGCAATGAGCTCAGCTGGTTCTAAACTCTGATCCTTAGAATGTCAGGGCATCTGTATGATGCTCTGCATTAACTAGCCTCTGTGTGGTTACTTTTATTGATGTCCTCCTATGTTGTACTTTCTCAGACCAAACCCATCAGTCTGAGGTTAGTATCCTTGGAGTTAGAAACTCAGAAAATGTTGTTGTAATTTAAATAAAAGTGCCAAAAGTAACTACTCATACCACCAGAGTTAATTGTAGTTATCAAAGTAATACAAAACATAAGGAACATCATGTTTAAAGGAACTGTTTTATGGAAGAATTGACATTTTTGTCAAAATTTGTGGGTAAAAAGAGAATCTTTGTGATCTCAATTTAGAGCTTTTTGTCTTGTATCTGAAAGTAGTTAATGGAATAGATAATCAAAGAGATTGCAATGTGAAAGTGAGACCATACAAGGTAAATACACTCTTTAAGAGCCTGCTTGTTGGAAAAGTCACATTTGGTAATTGCTGAGTTTTCAAACCACAGGAACTAGGCTTTCGAAGAGAAGAGAGTTTAGAAATGAAGCATTCATCAAAGCCCTACTTTTGGAAATCACAATTTAATTTCTCCTTCAGATGGTTTCTTTAATCATTAGGAGATATGCTCAGGCATCTAAGAATGAGCTTTTACCCTTAACTTTAATTTTCACTTCCTCTGGAAATTTTTTTTCATAAATCTACATAACTCTTTACTTTTTAGACAATTCCTACAGAGCTGTCAATCTCATGAGCAATCATGCTAGTCTGGTGATGTGCTGTTGACAGGTAGAAGTCAGAATATTTGGTTTCTCTGGTTGGAGGTATATTATGCAGTTATTGACTTTCTTCCCTCGAGGTCAATATCTCAATGTATTCAAAAATGAAATGCTGTTCAAACAAATTCAATTTTGAACAAGAAGTTAAAATCTATATCTATCTATCAGCTATCTATACACACATATACACAAGTATATTTGGATCTGAGATGATATGAAATAGTCACATACTTGGCTTTATATTTGGTTGTTAAAAGAAATGAGATGATATTGTTATATCATTATTAGAAGTATTTCAAGGTTACTTGGTCCATTTAAATGAATAAGATATATGTATTAATAAATAATTTTAAATAGTTATTTCTAAAATGTTAACACAGTAAGATTAATAAATTATTTGTGTTCTTACAGGTTCATATTTATTGGACATTCTTGTGTTTATTAATTAACCTTATCTGAGATATTATTCACATGCTCTGCAGATTTCACTTGCAGGGATGTCCTGAATGGGCCAAGGAAAATATCTATTGCTTAGGATTTTCAAGAAAGAATATTAAATATTTAGTGTAGAAGTGCCCAGTCTTTATCCTTATATATTAAGTGGTTGCAATGACATAAAAATGCATTAAATGAAATGAGAAATACTGTATTTCTTCTCTGCAACTCATCCTCAGGAATTGATACAATTTTAAAATAAAAGGGGAAAATAAAACATGTTTTAACTGGGACTGTGACATTCTAGGTACAACTCATTTCTTATGAGAAAAGGTATATACTCTAAGAGCTAGTGTTTATTTTTTCAAATTGCCAGTCATTAGTTGACCCTTTATCCCATTAAGAAACGCTCTTTGGACCCTTTTGCTAACATATCAAAAGTTTTTTTAAAAAACAGCAATTAGATTTTAGCCAGTCTACCTGACTTCTTATATAGTGAAGCAAAATCTGTGGCACGGTGTGTGTAAGAAGCCTGGTAGAGCTTGATCAATGGCAATGTAATCAAGAGGAAATATTCAAACCCAAATGAAGGCTGAGCATGACAGTGGGACAAGAGGAAAATAAAAGGAAATAGAGGAAAGAACTAAGAGGCAAAGGACATTTACAGAGGTCTAAATATAAGCATGTATGTATGTAAATATAATTACTTATTATGATGGGGAAATAGATCTATGTCCATATATTTATAGGTTAAGTATTAAGGTAGCAGACAGACATTGGGTCTCCACTCAAGTACTCCCTCAATGCAAGAACATTTTGTTCTATTAAACTGGAATTCCATAATGCTCACCTTCCTGACATGATCCCTGAAGACAAAATGGGCACATAAGCAAATGTGGTGAAGAAAGCTTATAGTGCCTGGTTATCAAAAGGTGTAGCATCAGAGGTCTTAAAGGTTTGAAGATAAACAAGTGGCCATCTAGCTGAGATGCAACCAAGCCCACATGGAAGAAATATCCCAGCCTGTGTGATCATGAGGTGTCGATGGGATCACGTATCAGACATCAAAGAACAAAAAAAAAATTATCATTCATTGTTAATGAGGGGCATTGCAAACTGGGGACCCAAATTCCATCTGTAGACGACTGGACATCTCCTTACAGAAAGGTCATGGAGATGAGATAAGCCAGTCAGTCTACAGTATAGCAACAATGAAACATACCATTTTCCCTTAGTGTTTTACTGTTTTTTCTCCCCCACTATCATGATCCCAATTCTACCATACAAATTCAGCTAGACCAGAGCATGTACTCTGGTGCATAAGATCTGAAAACACAAGGAATCCATGACAAATGAACCTCTCAGAACCAGTGGTGAGAAGGGAGATACTGGAAGGATGAAGCAAGGTGGGGTAAAAAGGGGGACCTGATTATAAAGGTCTACATACAACCCCCTCCCTGGTGGACAGACCACAGAAAAGTGGGTGAATGGAGACATTGGACAGTGTAAGACATGACAAAATAATAATAAATTAAAAATTATCAAGGATGAGTGAGGCAGGGTGAGGAATGGAGGGAAAAAATGAAGAGCTGATACCAAGGGCTCAAATAGAAGGAAAATGTTTTGAGAATGATGATGGCAACACATGTACAAATGTGCTTGACACAATGGATGGATGGATTGTGATGAGTTGTATGCGTTCTTACAAAATGATTTAAAAAAACAATCAAAACAAACTCATTATCATGCAGTCAATGCCATTGAAACTGCCTTATGAGTTTCCAAGCACTACCCTGTAAGTTACCAAGAGCTTCCCCACAACTTTTCATTTCTTTACTGGAGTAGAAAGCCTCTCCTTTCTCCAAACCAAGCCCCTAGTGGTTTTGAACTGCTGACCTTGCAAATGACAGCCCAACTTCTAATTGCTGTGCTACCAGGGCTACTTCTACAGAGCTAATGCAATCTAGAAAATGTGAGTGTAATAAAATGTAAGTTGGTGGACTTGATTATCATAAAGGGACTCTGATTTTAATATTCTGTGCTTCATTAACCTCATCTACAAAGTGAGGAGAGTGCACTGGATAATCTTTTGGACCTCTTTCTCGTCAAAACTTTTTGTCTTTTCCCTGAGAGATTGAAAGAGAATTTATCATGAAACAAATCAAGCTTTAACTGGAGAAGGCCCTTCATTGTATACATTGTGGACTATGCAAAGAAATTGAAATTGCAATTAGTAAGGGTTGCTTCTCCATCATATTCCCTCATTTATCTGGAGCATAGAACAGCAACAGATATTTTAAATTTGTGATTTGGATTTTGTTTCTTTTGCTAAAATCCTCAAATTTTATTATCTTCAGGCTCAACCAAAACTGAGTTCAAAAATTTGTGGGAAATTTCACTGATCTCACTCCATTTTCCATGAACTCTTGGAGCCCTGTTGTATTTTCCTCCACTAGATATGTAGAAACGTGTGAAGATCTTAATGCAGTATGACCTATTACAACTGCAGTACAGTTAGTTCCCATCTTAGAATCTATTGAGATTAGCATGAACCTCACTGGTCTCTTCTACTTTTCTGTTTCGTGCATCTCATCTTTAGCAACATGACTATGTATCCTGTGGCAGCATGTTCTTTGCTGATGCTATCTTTCTCAAATGTTCATGCACAGATGTTCAAGGAGAGGATTTATAAATAGAGTGATAACAAAAAGTAAGAATCATGAAAAATTTAAATATTTGACATTTTAAATCTCATTTATATTGCAGTCCTCAGGACAGAACCAGTATATCAGGAATGGTCTGTAGCAGAAATTGGAAGCAATTTAGGATCCTTTTGGCCTGTCCAACCAACAGGTATTTTTCCAAGTCACATAAATGTAATTTTTTGTACAAACAACATAAATGAACAGCATATATATGGTGAAGGTAAATTATTAAAATATGGCTCTTCTATGTCATTATAATTCCCACCAAATGAGTGGGACCATGCACATAGGTTCTGTGAAACACTAAACGAGGGGACTTGGTCATATTTATGGATAAACAATAATTTCGATCATAATGGAATAATAAGAATGAGAATTGTCTCCCTTTGGCTAGTGATATTGCTGCGTCGAGGAAAATAAAGTATCCATGGCAACTTGATGTTCAAGCTTGTGAATGCTTTGCTTTTTTCACACCATTGTTATGAGTTATAATCACACTAATGACCTCCCAGTTAGGCATTTTCTGCCCATTAACTACAGGCATGATTAAAGGCCCCTAGTTTTACCTGAAACCACCAATTGGTCATTAATGCCAAGAACACATCCAACTGAAGGTCATTATTGGTTAAATAGTACCTTGGAAAGCTATGCAACACTAGCAATTAAGTTGGCTTTTAGGCTATTTTGGAAAGTCTGTAAAAACACCACTACCAGACACAACAATAATAATGAAATGCCAGGTCAGGGTTGAAACTGAAGAAAAGGTGAAAAACCTCTCCTCTGGTTGTTGGCCTTTTAAAAATGGTTTGGGGGCTTTAATGATGTGGGAGCGATAGAATGGAGAATTATTAACTTCCTTACTCTTCTTCAGTCTGCTATTAAGTTCTCACCCACTCTTCTTGGAACTCTCTGCCCCAGAATACACTTCCTGCTGTGTTAATTACTTTGCAAAATCAGGAGTATCTCTGGCCTGTTTATATTAATTGCTCTTAGTGATTTTATGAGAGAAGGAAAAGAGAACCAAACATTAAGGTGAAAGAATTTTCTACAAACAATCATTTAATTTGTGTTTTAAAATTTCAAGAGTCATGAAAGGTGATTAATTTCTCTGTGCAAACATATATAAGAGCAGCATAAATGTGGCGAAATGAAATTGCTTAAATAGGACTCTTCTACCCATGTCTTTTGGACCCAGAATGAGGAAGGTCAGTGTAGAATCGATGCCTTTGTATTGTGGTTCTGGAGAAGAATATTGAAAGTACCATGGACTGCCAAAAGGACAAACTGACTTGTCTTGGAAAAAGTATGTCTAGAGTGCTTGTTAGAGGCAAGTTTGACAAGACAAAGTCTTACATACTTTGGACATCTTGTCAGGAGAGATCAGTCCCTGGAGATACCTTGTTTGATAAAGTGCAGAGACAGCAAGAAAGAGGGAGGTCAAAGATATGGATTGACACCATGGGTGCAACATTGGAGTCAGGCATAGGAACACTTGCAAGGATTGTGTAGGATCATGCAGTGTTTTATTCTGCTGTGGAGAGGGTTGCTAGGAACTGGAACCGATTCCATGACACCCAACAACCATAAAATCATCCCTAAAATCACATGTATCTCACTATTGAGTGGGACCATGCAAATAGGGGTGTGGAACACTACATCAAGAGGTTTGATGAATTTTGCCATTCCTCTGTGGATAAGAGAACCATCTCGGAAGCAGAGAGAGATAGAGACAACCCCATGGCCATCCTGAAAGAAGAGCAACCAGCTCAATGCACGTGTGATCCCTGTGTGAAGCAGTGGAGGTTGTACCTGGACTAGAGGTCTCAGCACAGAACAGGGACATTTTAGAGTCACACTGAGACCATGAGGCAGAACAGAAAAGCAGCACCACGACTAGAGGCAGAGTTGCTAGCTTCCCATCTAGCTCTTAGAAAAAGGAAAAGACCAAGGAACCAGGCAGTTGAGAGGTTGAGGATCAGAGATTTGCCCTGACAACAGAGCTGAGGAGGTGTTGGATACAAAAGAATTGTATCCTGGACACGTGTAACCCGCCAGCTTCCTTAATAAACCCTATAACCATGAGATCTGTCTGTGAGTTCTGTGTGGCCTTAACAATGAATTATTGAATCCAGCAAAAAAGTTGTGGGAGAGATGGTTCAAATGGGAACAGGATAAAGGAAGTTGTAACTATCAGCTCTCTGCCTTGCAGCAATCAGCCTTGGGCTGGTGGGAATTCAGATTCTCCTTCTTCCTACTCAAGCCAGAAGAGGTCAGATGTCACTCCCAGGCCACTTACTCCATATCTTTTGACATTAAGTTAAAGGTGTAATTTAGAACTCAAGATATTAGTGCATTCTTTTATTATTATATTCTTTTTGTTTCCTTTGTATCTAATCATCGACTCCATCCAAAACTTTAATCAGATCCCTGTTCACCAAAAATAAAATGTCTGTATGTTTTCCTCTTCTTAAAAGCAAAACCTTTCTATGTGTTACTCCGTTTATGGAAATTCTTATCTGTCCTTCCAGATCCATTTACAGAGTCCCTTTGTGGTAAGAGCCTCTGATGAAATCCCAAGGCACAAAGACTGTTGTAAATGGATTTGAGCAACTGTACTTAGACTGGAATGTAACATTTTATAATGTGATCTCCTTATGGACCCAATGTGAAATTATTCTAAATATTCAGTTGTCTCTGTTTTCTCATAGATTGAGGTTTCTTTCAGTCTTATATGGTTCATGTTGATGGGCCCTTATTTGTTGTCTTTCCTAGTCTTGTATTTGTATATGCACAGGGATGGGTATAATTAAGAAGAGATTAATGGAACTGATGATTACCTGGAAGGAAATGGAAAGGAAGGGTGGGGAAAAGGAGAAGGTAACATCAATGTATAAAATAAGGTAGAAAAGGCTCAAAAGGTAATTGTGCTGATGATTGCATACCCCTTATTGATGTGGTTGAATGATTGAATGGTATGATGTTACTTGTAGCCTGATAAAAATATTAAAAACAGTGATAAAAAGTAACAAACTAAATATGCAAGACTCATTCATGTCCAAGAATTCTAGACTACAACCTAGAATATACAACATTAATTAGAATTTCTTCAACCACTAATTATAAAGATTGAGCTCATCAATGAAAGATAACAATTACATGCACTTTCTTTATTAGAAGTTATATTAACATGTTCCTTCCATGGACCAGAAATAGTCTCTCTTTTTTACTTTTTAATTGATTGCTTTTGCTTGTAGTTGTTTTCCTTCAGTGTTCAGAAGGCACAGGTTTGTCTGAACTATCTAGGTTCTCAATCTTTCTAATGCCATGACCCTTTAATACAGTTCCTCATATTGTGGTGAACACTGTGTTAGTCCAGGTAGACTAGAGAAACAATTCATAGACACACATATGGATATGAGTACAGTTTATATATGAGGAAGGACAATAAGAAAGCATCCCAATCCAGTCCAGGACACCTCCACGAGGGAAATATCACGAGATTTTCCAGACGTATGAGGAGAAAGCCATGCTTACACAGAGACTTCATTAGCTACTCAGTGGCTACCTCCAGATTAACAGGCTAGACTCCACCCCTACATCTCAATCATGAAATTAACATAAGCACATGACCACCACAACCACCAATCATAAAATTATTCTCTTTGCTACTTCATAACTGTAATTTTGCTACTGTTATGAATTGTAATGTAAATATTTGATATGCAAGATGTATAAGGCAACTCCTGTGAAAGGGTTATTCGACCCTCAAAGAGGTCACCACCCATAGGTTGAGAACCACTTATCTACAACTACCTTGTTAGCCAAACCATTACTAAATTCTTGTCCTAGGTCTATATAGCAATGATGATACTCAAGTTGTATCCCATAATCTTAAAAGAGATGGTCATTGCCTTCTAGTCCCTATGTCTCCACCACTGTTCATGCAGACTTTTCAAGGAGCAGATCTGGAAATTTGCCATTTTGAATGCTGAATTTATGTTCACATTAATTTGTAGTTCTTACTGATGTGGATCTTAGTAATACATGTCTATATACCTAAAATGTTCCCTGCAATTTCTGAAAGCCTAGGCAAAGTCTATTTGCAAGAATTTAAGAAAGAAAGTTGGGAGTATCTGGTTGGTTTTTCTAATAGTAAGGTTTGAATTCTTGCCTCAAAAAGAACATAGAATATAAAATAACATTTGCAGAAGTAAAAGCTTGGTTGATCTTATTTGACTTCATTCTAAAATGAAGAGGACCCTCTAATTGCTCTACTAGCATTGTGGCATCAATTACATCAATACATTATCCCAAATTGTTTGTTTTACTATGCTGTCTATATTTACCCCAGTGTTATTTTTGACATTAATGTACCAGAACAGAAAATAAATAGGAAATACCAGGTCATATTTGCAAATGTGCTGGAATTTTATCATCAATGAATTATGTATCACTTGTTTTATGAGGATTTATAGATATAGAGAGCAAATGCCTCATTAATTTTTAAAAATGATTCTTTTTTCTTTTATCTATAATAAAATTTAGAATATAAAGCAGTGAAAATACAGGGACATCATGAACCATTTTAAAAATAGACTTTACTTAAGTTATAGCCTGGGTGAATATAAAGAATGCTCATGTAGGATTTATGAGGACTAGTCTAGTTCAAGATCCTGGATGGCTTAGTGGTTAAGCACTCAACTGCTAATCTAGAAGCTTAGAGGTTCAAATACACCAGCCCACTCCACAGGTGTGAAATACGGTTGTCTGCACCTGTAAAGATTTAAAGTCCTGGAAACACAATAGGGCAGTTTTACTCAACCCCATATGTCACTAGAAATTGGAATCAACACAATGGCAATGGGTTTGCTTGAATTTTGAGGTCTAGTTCCAGCCTGTTAGTAATTGACATTCATTATTTGGAGAATAAAATACTCACCCTTGGCTTTAGTTAGCACATGTGAAAAGTAAACACTAGTTTATCATTATGTAGTGCAGTACAATGCAGAACCGGTGGGTTTGGTATACAGATTTGGATCCATCTCCTATTTCTGATACATTTGAAAACCCTATGCTGACCCATAGTGACTTAATACAGGGTAAAACTGTCCCCTGGGCATTCTGAGACTAAACTTTTGCAGGAATAGATAATCCCATCTCTCCCTTGTGGAGCTGCTAGTGGGCTCGACTGGCCGACTTTGTGAGTAGTATTTCAGTTAAAAACCACTACTAAACAGAGAATACCTTGACATGTATAGTAGCATGAAATTGAATAAACAGTTTATTATTTTTTGAGAATAAATGTTCTTCTCCATAAAAATGTAGCTAAGAGACTATTATAGCTGTTAAGGTTAAGTAGAACTGGGGGAATTTCTGAATATACCTTTTAATTGATAGATTCCCATATTAATCCAGGTTTACTAGAGAAACAAACCCAGAGACACTCCTATGTGTAATAGAGAACTTTATATAAAAGATAATTATATATTAAGAAAACATCCCTGCCCAGACCAGATCGAGTTCATAAAGTTGATAACTCATGTTTCCAATACCTGTCTATAAAATTCTCTTCAGAGTCACATAACACATGCAATGATGCTGAAAGCAGGAAGATCATAGGCCAGTGGGTGGAAAGTCTTGTGGGTCCAATGGAAGTAGAAGCATCTCAGTGCTGGTGTGGGTCTCCACAGGGCTCCTCTAGCTTCAAGGCTCTGGCTGCCATCAGCATAGCTCCCTGTGACTTGTCAAGAGGAATGGGTCGAAGGGAGTGCATGTGTCCCACCACCAGCGAGCCGTTTAATCTCTGTAGCACTTCTAAATGAGGCCATCAAACTATGACCAGATTGACAGGCTAACCTCCACCCCTTTGCAAGTTGATAGGAGACTATGTAACTGCCACAGATCCATACTCTACCATCAAATTTCCTCTTATTATAGTTTTTCCCATGTCATAAAATGATAAAATTACTAATGATAATGACAAAAGCAAACACATATAGAAGTTACTATGTGCCAAGAACTAGAGTAACAAAAACTTACATAACATTAAGTAGCTTAAACTTCATAAAAACCCAATGAACTATACATTCAGTAAAGGCAAGAACTAGAGTCCCAAAGGTTAATTACCTGGGTTTACTCATCTGGTAGAACAGGAGCTTGCACCAGACATCAGTTTGTAGAGTCCATGCTCTTTGTTACTATGCAATGCTGACAACGGGCACAGTTGCCATAAAGTAATAAAACAGTTCCATCTACATTTATCATCATAAACACTGTTTTCTTTTGAAAGTACATATCATTCACTAAAAAGACAAATGGAGAGGAAATTGTCATTAACTCATGATATAACCATTCTGACCCATATTAAACAATTTTCTGCAATTATGACCTCAAATGTGTAAATTTCAGACAAAAAGTGGTCCTCATTTCCTTCACAAATAATAAAACTTATCATCAACACTTCACCAACTGAGTTGATTCTCCAAGGGTAAGGGAAATGAACACTGAAAGTACATCTACACTTGGTGGAACATTATTTGGATCATCTCATTTAATATGTCTAGAAATCTGAATAGTTTTCTAACCGTCCCTCTAAAAACACTCTCACTTGCAAGGTTGATCAACTAGGAAGAAATACACAAATGGTGATCACTCAGATTCTCACAGACCCAACTCTACGCAAACCATCTGTGGGGATGAACTAATAGAAGAATATGGTGTGAAAATCAACTATTCCTCCATTCTATGTACCATTCAAATGCAAAGCTGGAACAAAATTTCAGCAGAGGCTACTAAAACTAAAAGGACGGTATTGGCCTGGTGGTTATGCATTAGGCTGTGATGCTCAAAGTCATCAGTTGGAAACCCCCAGCTACTCGGAGGGAGAAAGGAAGGACTTTTCCCTCTGTCAGGTACTTTCACTCTCAGAAACTCACAAGGGCATTTTCCCCCTGTCCTCCCCACATGGTTGCCATGAGCCCACAGCAACTCAATGGTGGGGATTTTGGTATAAGATTGATTAGAACTAAGGGAAGAAAGATATAGGTAGGTGTGTTAAGCTGGAGTGATGAGAGAAAAGATTCTCATGACATATATGTGTGAGAAAGAGCTTTATACCAAGAAGTAATTATATATCGAGAAAGTATTCCAGTCCAGCGCATCTCAAATCCATAAATTGATACTCGCTAGCCTATACATCACTTTTCAGGCTCATAGCCACAAACAATGATGCAGAATGCAGCAAGGTCACCCTGTGTGTAAAGATGCATGGATCTGAGGGTGGTGAACACATGGCAGGACTCTGGTAGCAAGCAGGAAAATCAAGATGGTGGCTGGGCGTGGGGGCGGGGATTCTTATGAAAAGGCCATGCCTACAAAGAGGCACTTGATTGACAGTTTGAATCCCACCACTTTTATACATCTTCAGGTCGACTTAAAATTATGTAACTATCATACTAGGGAACACATACAGTAAGAATGAGAAGGAGAAAACATAGCTGGAAAAGATGAAGTACAAAAAAATAAAAAGGAGAGAAATTGTAAAGTGATGAAAATAATTGAAGCTAAGATAAAAAATAGTTGATTCCTTTATTTTATTACAGACATAAGGTGCTTTTAGTGGGCAAGATTCTCTGGTTGTGGAAGTTGTAAAAAAGAGACAAGACACATTTGTTGCACAACTCTCATTTTAAGCAATTTTGTAGATTTCAGTAAAGTTACCTGACTTAATAATAAAACCTTTGTCCAGGAATTTTGCTTCACAAGAGCACACTAGAAATGAAATGATGACTTTATAGGAAAAAAGAAGTGATTGATTCAATGGAGTGTGGCCACTCCCTGTTTCAAATGAATTACTTATTACTTTCATTTGATTTATAATAAAATCTAATAAACTAGTGAATATTACCAATCTACATCCTGGATTGAATTAGTTGTTCAGGAGCTGTCAGTAAAATGTCCCCCCAATTCTTTTATTTATTTATTTTTAAGATGGTGCTCATTAGGACTTAGTAAATGTGTTCAGGAACATATCTATGTCATTAACAAATGCATGAAGCCTGACATAAATTTAATTTATAATATAAGTAGTAAGATCAAGAAAGGAATAAATGGGGACTCAAGAAGAAATCAGAAACATTGGGATTTAAAAGCCTTGGGGAATATGGTGGCCAGGTGGGGGTAATGGAATTACCACAGACATACTTGCCTAGGTTTGTTGGTTTGTTTTCTAGCATCTGATGTCACATATTTGGCACCTATGTTAAGAGGATAAACCATATGAAATTGCTCTTTGGCCAATTTTGACCCACAGAAACCATTTCATAGGCAGCGTACTCTCTTCAGCCTAGGCTGATTCGTTGTGACCTAGTACACAGAGTCGATTGCCCTGGGGAATCTGGGGTTGTAAATCTTCATGGATGCAGAAAGCCTTCTATTCCCCTCTCCACCAAGGTGGTGGTTTGAAACTGCCGACCCTGTGGTCACAGCCCCACCGCCCTTTATGCAATACCCCGGATAGAGTTAAATCTACAGGTAAGATGTATCTTTGACTTGGAGGGGTTGAGAAGAAAGGTAAAAAGAGCCTAAACCGATGCAAAAATATAAAGGTGCTGCTTTGATGTCATGCAAAGAGATTTCATAATCTGAGGAACGGTGAGCCTTTCAACTCATTGTACCATAAAAGAAACTCTTCCAACCTGGGAGTCTTCATTTAGCAATAAAAGCCACAGAAACAGGAAACACTCGTGCTGAGGTTTCTCCTAGTCTATGCCGACTACAGCATGTTTTGAAGAAAAAAAGATTTGTTATCATCATCTATTTAAATCAAGTTTGTTCTCCTTTCAAAAATGTGCTCATTCGAACTTAATTTTAGATAGCTGGCCTGCAAGAGCACGGAGAGAGAATGTAATTGTTTTGTGGCAGCAGTAAGTGACCAGAAGTTACCATCTGCAAAAGCGTGCATTTGCTTAAGGAAATGTGCCTGGAGGAGATACCAAGCATATCCGATTCCATTCGCAGGGCTCAAAAAAAAAAAAAAAAGGGTTTTCTTCCTTTCGGAATTTTGTCCTACTTAAAAATTGTAATTGAAGAGACTAGCTGCCAAGGCACCGGGGCCCAACGGAAGAGTTATGCTACTCAACCAAAATGTTTGGTAGCACTAGGGATGACTTTTAATTTAATCCTCCAAAAAAGAATTCTAAGGCAACAGTTGAAGGGAAGCTTGAGAAATGTAATGCAAGGCCAAACCTGCTACTTTGATTATCTCAAACATAATAAATGGGTTAATTTTGTGCTTTGAAAGGTTCCTGTAGCACATTTTGGGGGCACAACTTTGAATTCCGGCCACCGTTGCCTATCAGTTTGGGAAGCCCTCTGGCTCCTATCATTTGTTCAGATTAGGTCTGTCTTTAGCAGATAAGTCTCTCAGGTAATTGGTAGCATGAGGGGGGAAATGTGGTGTTTTGTGATGGCCCCAAAGTTGAAAATATGTCCTTGTTCAACTAATTAATGCTGTTTTTTCAAATTTCCTGTTTGAGAGTTGTCTTCTCTTATGCTCTCGCATATGTGTGGACTCCAAAAGGCGACATAGAGATAAAGTTTTTCCCAGCTGGGCTTGGGAAGAGACACTTCTAAGGAGAAAGTTGTGCCTTTTGCTAAATGCTAAACATGCATGCCTGAGATTTTAGTTTACTGGTTAACCCTCAGGTCTTGAGACACTTGGATTTGCACTTGACGTGTCCAACTCCATTTTCTAATTATTTAAACTCTCTAAACTGTAATGCATTTCCCTGATAGATTAGGAATAGGAATAGTAACTCTCTCATAGAGTGCATATAAAAACAAATGAGATTATAAGTGTGAAAAAATTATTAGGGCATTACCTACTCTATAAAAACAGCTACTTTTGTAGTGGTGGTATAAGTTAGTTTTAGCAATGAACTACAAATGGGTGATCATGACTCCCCCCTCTCTTCACTCCCCCCACCCCACGGCTTCTTCAGGAGGGAAGAAGAAAAATGGATCATCATTTAATTATTGAGGATTTATTTTCAAGAGTTTGTTTTAAACTGGGATGGGTACTTTTAACCAGAAGAAACTGGCTAAAGAAACTACCCCTACTCCCTTTACCTTATTACATAGGAGGCAGGAATGGATGAACCATAATATATACACATTTTTATGCCACTTATTAGGAAATATTCACAAAAACCAAGTTAACTGTCATTGAGTTAATGCTGACACCTAGAGACCCTTTAGGGAAGGGTAGAACTGCCCCTGTGGGTTCCGAAGGCTGTAACTCTTGGGTAGAGACGTAGTTACATAATCTGGTGTCAACCCGTGAAGGACTGAAGTCTAGTCCGCCCATCAGGCTAACTCTATATGATTGCATAATTGGCATGCCCATGGAGCACGTTCGGCATTGAGTAGCGCTCAGAAGTTCAATTAAGTTTAAGTAACTATAATAGAGAGTAGACCAGGATTCTTCTGGTAGAGAACGTTTGTCAGAGTCCCCCAGGTAGCAGACCTGAGATAGATAAAGAAACAGGAGTGAGGTTTGTTGCGAGGTCAGGCTAAGGTGTTCCCATGCAAGGTAAAAAAGTGAAGAAGTAGAATTGGCAGGGGTGGATAGGGGAGCAAAAAAAAAAAAACACACACATTAGCTTGTAAAGCAGTTCTGATACCTGTGATAGGAAAATGAGAAAAATATTTTTTTAACCTGGAGAATCTCAGGCTACCATGCAGATTTGACAAATCTTAGCCAAACCAAAGGAGAGCAAAGACACATGTGTGGTTGGACATGTTTAAGTCTTCCTGGGTCTGCTATGTATTTTCTTTGTCTGGGGACTTTCCTGGAAGAGCATGGCCTTGATGCTAAGACTATGGAGGTTTTGAAAATTTGTATCCTCAAAAACTGTTTACTAACTGCATTACTTACAAATGAACAGCACTTTCTATTTTTAAAAGAGATCTGAGCAGCACATTTCGCTGTGGAAGCAAGCAATAGGTACCCAACCCCAAATCTTGTTTTACATCTAGTGAAAATTACTTGTTTTTACTCATTGCCTTTTACTTTCAAATGCTTTCTCATTTGTATCTCTAGATTGCAATATTTTATTTGTTATAATGCTTACAGTTAAATGCATTAATTTGATGTTGTTTAGACCACATCCTATATTTTCAAATGAGGAGGGTAAAATGACAGGCCATAGCTATGGTCCACTCATAGTATGGTCTGCCATCTCTCTTATCAAATCAGGCTATTCTGAGGCTTATCTTTGACATGAGTTATATGTAGGAGTAAATTTCAACTGAAATGTAATTTAATGATGCCTATCCAGTCTTCTTTAAAATGTTTTCCATCTCTCTTGCTTTACCAAAAAAAGCTCAAATATCTTATTGGAAATAATTTTAAAACTATATAATGTACATTATTGGTAGTCTAGTTTGCATCATGAAACCCTAATGGTAATGTGTACTAAATATTGGGTGTCTAACCAGACGGTTGATAGTTCAAACCTGCCTGTAATTCTGCAGGAGAAAAATGTTATTGCTTGTTCTACAAAATATGGCCAGGCTTGAAAACATTAGGGAATAGTTCTACTCTGTTCTATTGGTTTCTTGGAAGTAAATTCAACTAGATGGCAGGGAGGTTTTAGTCTACCTGGATACTGAGCTAGTTTATCCTACAGATAAACTGATTTATGAAATGATAGCTTCAGAATGTTTTAAAATGACAATAGTAGGTCTTACCTCCAAAGACTTTTATTTAGTAAATCTAAAAAAAGACTGGGCTTTCCAGTCCCACAAACAGTGACGGTCTTGAAAACACACAGGGGCTCATGATGAGTTGGCAGGGACTCAATGGCAGTGAGTTTTGAGGAGGTCTGACTTATGAATCTGTGATGTTTATAAGCATCTCAGAGAATTTTGATAAATTCGAGTTTCAGAGACTTGTTTGAACTTATCTTGCTACAGATTGATAGGAAAAAACTTCATAAAAATAATACAGAGCACTTGTCTGTTATCTGAATGTTGAGAGGTTTGAACCCGCCAGCCTTGCCCCAGGAGAAAGATGGGCAATTTGGTCCCATTGAAAACCCAATGAGATGGGTGTCTGCCATATATTACATTGTCTTGGATCCACTTGATGGCAGAGGGCTGTGTATGCCATGGGGTGGCTTTGGTTACATTCTCCAGTGTGCCACTGTTGCCATTAGCTCCATTCTGGTTTTTCCCTTTGTATGACTCCAGCTTCCCTGTCCAAAAATTAAAAAAACAAAGGCAAATAGAAGTACACATAACACAACTGTTAATATAATATAAAAAATGATTGTAGGCTAAATAATGTTTTTTAAAGAAGTCAACGTCCTAATAGCCTGATCTATGAAAATGTTATTTTTACACGATGAAAGAATCTTTGTAGATATGATAGGCAAAGATCTTCCCATGAGAAGATTATTCTACACTGTCTGATGTGGCACCATGCAATCACAGGGGCCCTTATAAAGAGAAACAGGGGCTTCAGAGTTAGAAGACAAAGATATGATGAATGAAGCACATCAAAGCCAGAGATATATTTGAGCATATCAGTATGTTACTGATTTTGAAGGTGGAGGAAGTATTTAGGAGTCAAGAATAGAGGTGGCTTTTGAAAACTGGAAAAGATAAGGAAAGAGGTTCTCCAAGCTCTGAGCCTCCATTGCTAGTAAGGCTAACACCAGGTTTATATGAATTCAATGAAACCCCTTTTATATTTCTGACCCCTAGACCTCTGTTGGTGGAAAGAGTTACATATTGGGCTGCTAATCACAAGGCGGCAGTCCCAATCCACCACCTGCTCCTTGGGAAAAAGATCTGGTTTTCTACTTCCCGAAAAAATTACAGTCTCAGAAACCCACAGGGACAATGGTATCCTGTCCTATAAGTTTGCTATGAATTGGAATCAAATCAATGTCAGTGAGTTTGAGTTTTGAGATCCCTAATATCATAAAGTTGTGCTGTTTTAAACCATTCATTTTATGGTAATGTGTTAAAGCAACAATAGAAATAACATAAAAAATACCACTTATATAAATTACCAAATGCTTGCCTCACTATAGAAATCATTTGGAATGTTTTATTTTACTAGTTTCCATTAGGCATCTGATAGAGTGTCCATGCTGTTTTCTGCCCAAAGTGGGTTCACTGAGATGGCTGTGTGAGCATGTGCATTGTAATAGCAAAACCAGTCCCCCGTCTACCACAAATCAGTATTTTTTTTGGGGGGGGGCATTACTGCTCTCTGGTGGGAGTAGGAGACCCAGCCTTGCTCCTGAAGAGCGACTGCTGGATTTGAACTGCCAACCCAGTGGGCCGCAGTCCTGCACGCAACCTCTACATCACCAGTGCTCAGCCCAAATCAGATATTTTTATGACACACGGTTACACAATATTTCCAAAACTTCTAAAAGAAAGCTTGATTAACAGTCTGACCTAGTGAAACAAGCTCCAAATGCACTATTTCTTTCACATAGAAAATTGAGCATCTTTTTATCTTTAATTTCATTTGATAATCTTTTTTGGAACAAAGTGATGACGACATCTCTCACTAACTTGATTGATGTCTGGCATCAGGGTCATAAGAATAGTACCATGACTTATCATGGTATCATGTTTCCCCGGTAATCACCTCGGGTCCCTTGAAGCTGTTCTTTCTCAGTAAGGCAAGTTCCCACTTGATGCTCTTTTTCCCAGTCCGTAAGAACCTAAAGTACCAATTTCACAGTGACCCTTCTCCCTCCCAAATCTTCCATTAAAATTTGCTGAACTGAGCTCTGAGCTAGTCCAGTTAACTTCCCCATCTCTTCAATGATCCATCATAGGTCTTGTAGCACAAGTGCACACATTTTGTCACCATTTTCATCCATTCAGGAACTTGATGGACAACCAAAACAAGGTGTGTCATCAATTGACATTTTACCTTTTTTGAAACAAGGAAACCACTTGAGTTTTTTTCAATAGTGCTGCCTTTGTTAGCTGAGTTCAGTATCACAACAGTTTTGAGGCATTTTTTCCAAGCAGGAAACAAAATTTCATAACTGCGCAAACATTCTCTTAAACTGGCCATCACAAAAAACAAGGTTCAAGCAAAATCACTTTTATGAAAACATTCACTCTGACTAGAGAGACCCTTCCCAGGCGATGTCATTGGTGGCACTTACTCAGCGTGATTTGTTAGATGCTTGCCTAGTGGGAAAAAATGCATAGTATAAAAGTTCCACCCAGAGGAGCTTTTATCTGCCAGGGGCAGGGGGGTGGCGGGTATCGCCTCACACAATTGGGTGTTTTTCTAATCACAATACCCTGAGATACAAAATTGAAGTCATATTTGATTTTCCCCTCAAGAAGTTGCCTCAAAATACAATATTGAGGTGTGGGGGGGGGTGGGGGGAGAGTATGGATCTGTAAGATTGTGATCTGTGAATATCTATATGACCTACTGAAAACTAACACCAGGCACTTTAAGGAAGCCTCTAGCCAGTGACTAAGTAAAATAAAGCTATTAAGGCTTGGCCATGTTGCACCAATTTAAACAGAAACAAGTAACTTTTAGCTTGCTAGATGTTTAATCATGATCCACTATCCGAGGCAAAGCAGTCTGGCTCCATCATGAACATAGTCATGTGCATGAGGTTCCCTGTCTCCTTTCCAGAAATACTCCATGGACAGCACTCTAAGGTCTTTGTTGTTAGCTACCTTGAGTTAGTTCCAATGGACTTTGGTTAGGAGCCACACTTAAGCAAAAAGGAAATAAAAATCACCACAAGGTGATTCTAATTTATGTCAACTTTATAGGATGGAGTAGAATTGCCCTTCTGGGTTTTTAAGGCTCTAAATCCTGAAGGTCGCAGGAAGTTCCATGTTCTCCCAAGAAGTGGCTGGTGCTATGAGCTCATACTTAGCAGTCCAACACTATGCCTTCAGGCTAGGATATATTTGACACCTGTTATTTTTAAAGTAAATAGGACCAACTTGCATAAACTATTTATGTTGATTGCTGCTTTGTGATTGAGTTAAAATTTTCAATCATTGTGGTAGTTACGTAATCTGTTGTCAATTTGAGACTTGAGAGCAAAGGGGTGGAGTCTGGCCTGTCGATCAGGTTGCAGCTTGATGACCTCATTTGATGGTGCTAAGGAGATAAATAGCTCTCTGTAGAGGGCACACATGCTCATACCCTATGAGACATTCTTGATAATCTACATGGAGACAGGCTGAGGGAATCCAGTGCCTTGGAGCTGGAGAAGCTACCTGGGGACCCCTGCCAGCTCTGAGGTACTTCAACTGCCACTGGTTCCATAAAACGGTCTACTGGCCTTGATTTTCCTGCATTCAGCATCATTGCATGTGCGCCCTGAGTCGGAAGGGGAATTTATAGTTTGGAATTGGATATATTAGCTAACACCAGACATATGGACTTGATCTGGACTGGGCTGGGATGTTTTTTTCAATGTTCAATTGCTCTTGTATAAAAGACTCTTTCTTAAATACATATGAGTGTCTATGAATTTTTTTTCTAGTCTACCTGAACTAACACAGTTTTTCTCTATTTTTTGAGTTCACTATGGTTGACTGCTGTTTCTTCAGCATCATGGTACAGCTTTTAGAGATGGATGAGCTGCAGGTGGTACAGAGGTACTTAGTTGGCTGGTCACGTAGGAGAGCCCTAACAGGTGTCAGGAGACATATGGTCATGGAGTGGAGGAAAGAGAGACACATGATTAATTGGGTAAATGTTGGGAGAGGGAGGAGCAGAAAAGAGAGAGAATAATATAAAAGTAATGATAATAAGTTGCTGACAGAGTAGGCCAAAAGATAAGTAAAATTAAAGAGGAAAACATATTTTAAGAGAGGCAATCAGAATTAGTAGGCATCATAGAAGTATATGAGGAAAAAAAGAAAGCAGAACGAGATCATTGGTGGATGAGCAGGGAAAAGGAGAGACAAGAGACAAAATATTTGGGTGTGGTTTAGGTGTGAGAATTTTCTATTACTATGGCTGTGTGAATGTGAGTAGGTCTATGCACGCAGAGGAAGTATCAAAAAAAGGCAAAAGATCATATAGTGTGCAAGTGGCAGAATTCCATGCTTGTTTTTGCTTGAGACATATGTGTATTCTCAGGAAAGTGGAGTCACACTGACATAGGACACTGGAAGTGAGAAAGAATGATCAAAAAGTTAAAAAGAAGTACTATAATAGAAGTAAAGTACCCAAACTAAGAGCACGCCATAAAGCAAAAAAATAAGATGCATGTAGGGATTCTTGCTTCTCTGGTATTGTAATTGTGTATAAATGCATGCCTCATGGGAAAGGTGGGGAGAACAAGGTAGAAAAGAAGTAGGAATGGGGTAGAGGGGTAACGAAAAATGTAGCAAGGGTACTGAGAATGAATTCACCAAGCTGCCCAATTGATCTGCTCTCCGCACAGTGCCCCCAGAGGCCATTGAGGTAAGAAGAAGGGCTAGCTGGGTTGCCTCAGGAGTCAGGAAACCTGGATTTTTCTGAAAAGGAATGAGGCTCACAAAAGCACCTCAATGATAAAGGGTAATCTGTCAGTAGGTCTTGCTTCTCTCCCATTTTAAGAAACTTGGTGAATTTGTCTTTTAAGTTGATTTTCTCACTGCTAGGAGGTGAACATATCGGTTTTAGGGGAACTTCATTGGTAATTGCAGATTATCTGGCAGTGTTTGTAATCTGTTGGCCACATACCCCATACTAAGATGCATTTGTGTTGTACTTTTTTTGCGGGGGGATCACTGCCCTCTGGTGGGAATAGAAGGCCCAGCCTTGCTTCTGGAGAGCTGCTGCTCTGATTTGAACCACCAAGCCATTGGGCCGCAGTCCTGCACACAACCACTACGCCACTGGAGTTTAACCCTGTGTTGTACTTTTTGCAAGACAAATATATTTGTTCTTCTGGTAGTGTATATAGCATTTTTAACATTTCTCATTGTCGTGATAATTCAAATGCATAAATTCTTCTGAAGTCTTCCTTAATCACGGTCTAACTTTCACTTGCATGTAGAGCATTTCTAAACACCATGGCTTAGGTCAGTTGCCCCTTTGTCCTCAGTGTCAGAATCTTCTTTTTCTGCATTTAAAGTTTTGTGTAGATTTGCCCAATGCAATGTGCCATTTGATTTATTACTGTTGCCACGAACATTTATTGTGGATCTAAGCAAGATGAAATTCTTGAAAATTTAACTTTTCTCCATTTATCATGACGTTAGTTCTTGGTTTTATTTACATTGTTGTAACAATTCTAGTTTTCTTAAGTTGTAATGCATATTGAAGGCTCAATCTTTGATCTGTAGCAAATGCTTCAAATCCTCCTAGCTTTCAGCAAGCAAGCCTGGAACATGTTAAAGCACACAGAGTTATCGCCCCCTCACTGAATGCCCCACCCAAAAAAGGGAAGAAATTAACTACTTTGAGTGGATTCTGACACATTGACGCTACAGAATATTTCTAAGGATTTAAATCTTTACAGGAGCAGAAGGCCTCATCTTTCTTCATTAAAGAAGCCAGGGGATTTGATCCTTGGTCTTTGAGTTTACCAATTCAATGCTCATATAACAACACTACAAAGATCCTTAGTAACATGTTAGAGACAGGAAAATGCCTTAAGAAATGTTAGACCTGGAAGGAGGAAATACCAAGAAATAAAGGCCTCATATAGTGCTAATTTTGCTTAATAATCATTTCTACAAACATGGATAAATACTTTTTGACTTGCTCTTGTATATTCTGACTTAGGAATTATTTGAAGACCAATCAAAACAGTCCTTAAAGCTAATTTTTACTAAGAAGAAGAAACAGAAAAGAAAAAAAGAAGAAAAAAATCGATGTAGGCAAAACTAAAAGTTTTTTGTTTGTTTGTTTTTTGGGCAACACTGCCCTCTCATGGTCATGGGAGCTACCCAGCGCTGCTCCTGAGAGCCGCCGCTGGATTTGAACCATCAAGCCCGCGGGCCACAGTCCCGCACTCAACCACTTGCCCCACTGGGGCTCAACCCTAAAAGTCTTTTAAAGATTTAGTACTTAGTGGATTTACAGTTCATGAATTTTTCATATACAAGAGCATATTTGATAATAATTATTGTGTGCTATGAAAACATTACAAAATTATATAATGAATTGATATGAAAGTTATTCAAACACATATAGACCTGCTTTAGCTCATCAAAAGAGATGATATTTTAGAATGAGAAATACACATGCTTAGTTTTATATTCTAAGAAATGTACTTGAAAAATAGTTATGAAGTATAAGCAAAAGCTATCTTAAGATAATAGAAATATATGTCCTCCATATTCTTTTAATTCTAAAATTAACTTGAATTACTTTAGATATCAGAAAGAGAGAGAGTCATAAAGATGGTGTCTAGGTAGAATCACCCGCCTGGTGCTTCAGAAACATGCCTGGTGTTTCTGCAACACAGGAAATTAAGAGGCATGGGAAGCAAGCCTGAGGAGAAAGCAATGGTACCAAAGTTTCTGGAGGGACACAGGGGGAAGAGGAGACGGGTAAAGGAGCAGTGAGCAAACAGGGGAACAACTAGGGAATTAAAATAAAAAATGAGGAGGACGTAGAGATCCTGGCGGTGCTGGAGCAGCAGCAATCTAACTGAGAGAAATTAGTAAGAAGTAGAAGAAGGGCAAGCATGATGGTGGAAAAGGAGGAGGTTTAAAGAAAACAAAGCAAAGATCTAGGAAGCAAAGCTATGGATAGAGGTATAAACATAGGTATGCATGTATGTCAATATATTAATAAATAAAAATAGAGGTATTGGCATATGTATGTATATATGGTGTATACATATTTGTATGGTAATACATTGAGAAAGTAGATGGATGTTGGACCTCTGCTCAAGCCTTCCTTCACCATAAGAACCCTTAGTTCTAGCAATCTGGCATTCTGTGATGCTCACCCTTGCTGCAGACAAAAATAGGTGCACAAGCAAATGTAGTGAGGAAAGTTGATGGTGCACACCTAGAAAAGATATAGTTCCTGAGGTTTTAAAGGCTTTAAGTTAAACAAGCAGCCATCTATCAGAGGCTCACATGCAACAGGCTCACATGGAAGAAGCACATCTGCCTGTGCAATCATGAGATGTCAATGGGATCAAGTAACAGGTATCAGAAGACCACAAACAAACAAAAAAGCATATTGTTGAGAACAAGGGGGGGTTGGGTTGGAAGATTTTTTTGGGGGGGCATCACTGCCTCTGGTGGTCGTGGGCATTACCCAGTGCTGCCGCTGGATTTGAACCACCAAGTCTGCGGGCCATAGTCCCGCACTCAACCACTTACACCACAGGGGTGCAGCCCCGGGTGGGAAGATTTATCATCACTGTCAGACTGTGATAAAATAATGTAAATTTTTGGGTCAATATACTTGCAGAGAGTTTTGAATTTGTCATCATCACTAGTGCTACTGAGAGTAAATAAAAATAAAATTAAGAAGCTTTATCATGAACTGTGTTAATCCCAATTATGAGGGCAGCTGCCTATCTCCCCAAGGAAGTTTTCTTCAGAGGTTCGCACTGAAGCTGCAGCTTGGGGAGTGAGAAATGCTTGACCAGAGGACATGAGAACAAATGAAGGGGGAGTAAGAGAGAATGGAGTGCATCCTGTCCCACTGAGTCTTCAGGACGATATCCCACTCAGAACAGCCAATGCACAGAGAGGATCATATGGCTGGCTCCACTATGAAATACAGCTTCCGACCTAAGGCCCTTCAGGGACAAGAATGGAGAAAGAGAGGTCCAACCTGTTTGACCCAAACACACCATGCCCAAACACTAAGGGTATGCAACAGAGCATGGAGTTCCCGAGGGAGTGTCAAGGATATACTTTGAGTTCAGGGTGTGGCACCCCATGTGACTCAACCAGGGGGCACTCCTGGTGGTCAATGAACAGACCTTGCACTATTTACAGGTTTTTATTTTGTTATTGTTTTAATTTTTTTACATTTATATATATGACATTGGGTTTTTTGTTATTATTTTATTTTCTTTGGTTGCTTCATCTTAGGATGCCTTTTTTTTTTTTTTGGTTTGTATTGTTACCTCTGCAGGTCTTTCTAGTTAAGATAGTCTGGATGAACAGTCTGGAGGTGAAAATGATGGAACTGATAATTCCAGGGTGGAGGCATGGGAGATGGGGAGGAGGGGGAAAGGAGATAGTGTTGACCAGCTTAGAGATAAGGGAAAAACAAATGATTCAAAATCAGTGACAAGATGGGTGTGAGAGGTCTGATAGGGATTGATCAAGAGTAATGTAACAGAGAGAAAATACTGAAACCCACATGGAGGCTTAGCATGATAGTGGGACAAGAGGAAAGTAAAAAGAAATAGAGGAAAGAACTGGTGGGCAAAGGGCATTTATAGAGGTCTAAATACAGGCATGTACATAGATGAATATATTTATATATGATGATGAGGAAATAGATCAATGTGCATGTACTTACAGGGTTAGTGTTAGGGCAGCAAATGGGCACTGGACCTCCACTCAAGTACTTCCCCACCTGGCATTATAAGCCCTCCTTGCCATCAATCCCAGATGTCCCACTCTTGCCCTATATCTGAGTTTGTTGGTTTTTCACTCCCCTTTCCCACCCCACCTGTCCCATGTCCCCTTGGAACAGCAGGTCCAGATGATTTCTCCTGTGGATTGTTAATTATGCTTGTATTATATCGATAGACAGGGTGAAAGAAAAATAAAAATAAAGAGGAGGGGGAAGGAGGAGTTAAACATTTGGAAATGAAGATGGCAACGTGTACGAATATGCTTGATACAAATGATGTATTGAATGTTATATTAGCTGTTAGAGCCCCCAATAAAACCATTGGGGAGGAAAAAGCATAATAAAACAAACAAAAAAAAGAGGAACACCCTCGCATCTATCTACCCCCCACCCTCAATACAATGGATACTTCCAGGTCTGTCTTTAGACCTTTATATATGTTTTCTGATCAAGTCTTTTGAGGTGCCAAGTCCTGTACCCCAAGTCACAAGTCTATTTTCAGGATTCCTCAGAGATTTGGTTACTGTATTCCCCTTGCTGCCTTGGTACACTACCTTTGCATTTCACCCACACTGCATGGGCAGATAGGGCACATTTTCTGCACAATGTCTCCAGTGCTGTTCCCTGTTTCTCTATGAGTTAGTGAGGGAATGTTGTGTGTAGTGGTCAAGCTGACTTTACTTTCTCTCTATGCATTGGCCGCTCCAAGCAGGGATGTCATCCTTGGGACTTGTTAGGCCATGATGAAGTATATTGTACCCCCCCACCCTCCCCGCCAAACATCTCTTCCTCTCCCTTCCTTGACTTCTCTCCTTGGGCTATATCTTCAATGTTGTCCTCTGTATGGCCTTTTCTTGGGGAGGGTCTCAAAGTAGCTTGGCTTGGTCCTGGGTCCTGTCATCCTCTCTGTTAGTTCACTGCTCTGTGAAAGCAGATTGTCTTCAAGACGTGGTGCTCTATGATGGGATATGATTCCTCCCAAGGATAGCTTGAAGCCTCAGCTGATTTCCCTTTAATAGATACGTGCTTAGTCCATTGTACAATTAGAATTCCTCATCATATCAAGCACCTTCATAAAAGGTTAAATATGATTTCTTCTCAGAAATTAGGTAGGCCAGAAAAGTTATATTATGTATTTAAAGTGATGAAAGAAAAATACAGTGTCAATTAAGAGTCCTATACAACTGTCTTTCAAAAATGAGGACAACATTAATACATCCCCAGATAAGCAAAACTTGAGGGAGTCATTGATTATAATTAAATATGATGATAATATATATGTTCCTCTTTGTCTTGAGTCTCTATAATATCATTTATTCTATAAATCTTTTGAGCTTTCTACATTTATTGATTTGTTTTTCTTTTTTCTTTTTAATTTTTTGTTTTGTTTTTCAAGTTCACATTTCTATTTCTTTTTGTTCTTTCTTTTTCACCCTACTTTGCATGTCCTGATTGATTTGCATTATAGGAACTTCCTTCATAGATTGGTCCTTTCTTTGGGAAAGTTATTTAGCTTAATTTCTTAGTGCAGGGTGAATATGAAGAAAATGGAGAAAAATATGCAAGTCTTCTTCTGAGCATCTTTTAAATCTATGGTTATTCTTTAATATGCCTGATTATATAGTACTCATCTACTTGGTTCAGCAGCAACTGTGCTAGACCGGGTAGATTAGAGAAACAAAATTCATAGACATGCATATGCGTATAAGGGAAAGGGTTACATAGAAGAGCAACTGTACATAAGAAAAACATCCCAGCCCAGTCCAGTTCAAGGTCATAAGTCTGATATTAGCCCTATGTCCAATACCAATCCATAAGTCCTCTTCAGACTCATGAAGCACATGCAGCAACACTAGAACAATCCCAGGCCAGTGAGTACAGAGTCTTGTTTATCTATTGGTGGTGGAAGCATCTCAGTGGTGACAGGTATCTGTGGTATCTCAAACATCTTAGCACTGGCAGGAGTCTCTATGTGACTTTTCTGGCTTCAGAAGTCTGGTTCCATCAGGCTTCTCCTCCAGCTCCTCCAGTTGCCAGGACTCAGGATCTAGCAGCATGCTGTCATGTTGTCTTGACAGATGCAATGTCTCTCAAGGACTGAGCTGTAAGTCTCTCACACCCATGGGGGAAATATCACAAGATTTCCCAGAATTCTTAGGAGAAAGTCATGTCCACACAGAGGTCATATTGGCTATCTCCAGATTGACAAGCTAGACTCCACCCCTACACTCTTAATCCTGAAATTGACATAAGGACATGATTGCCACAGCAGTTTTGCCAACTGCAAAGAGCTGTTCTTGTATTAAAACTTCTGCAAAAGAACTTAATAGTTGCTATGAAAATAAAATGTACTTACTTTAATTCATTACTGCTTGTATAAGTTCTTGGTTAAGTTTAGCTGGAAAATCCACTCATGCTAATATGAGGGCTGTAGATGAAATTTTAATTTTTCAGATACAATATTTTACCTTAAAAGCAAAAAATAGATTTACTCAAACATTATTTATTCCACCCTGGTAACTCATTTCCACTATTGAGTGTATTTAAGATACTTATCATTGTAGTAGTTCAAATCCAGAACATAATGTTATACTTATCTTTACTAAAGCAGTTATTTTTTTGTTTTATCTTGAATGTCCACTGCTTTCTTTAACATAAACATCTTAATATATTGTAAGCTTAAGTAAGTACATCATTTATTTTTCTGTCAACATAAAAGCATACCTAACTTTTACATTCTAAGACCATTGTTTTGAATCTTGTAAATTTTATAATATGTGATTTGTAGTCAAATCAAAGTTGCCTGTTGAAAACAAATATAATATGGATGCAGCTTTAAAACTGAATTGAAAGATAATGGAATCTTTACATAAACATTTTAATGAGCCTCACATATTGATTAATTGATTGCTAGATATTAAAGCAGGTGGCTACCATCAAGAAGACTGACAGTGGGTGACCTTATATCCTGCTTTATTGCTATAGTTGCCAGGTGCTCAAGTGCAGCAGTGTCAGCACTGTGCTGATCCCTCTCACGGATGGCCTCTCTCCACCTCAGTCATCCTCTGCTTTACCAAACAAGATATTCTCTCCTGCCAATGTGTTTCTCCTGATGACATCTGCAAAGAAGCTAGCATGATAATGTTCTATCAGCATCTATAATACTTTCATTGACTAATTTTTAAAAGTAACATTTTAAGACTTTCTTCCTAGTTTTCCTTCATCTGGACACTTCCTAGAAATGTCCCTACCATTGGTGACCCTGATGGTATTTGAAATATAGATGCCCTGGACCCCTGAATCACAGGTACAGCACTATGGGAATAGCCACAGTATAGTGAACTGACTGATAGAGGATGTGTTAGTCTGGGTCGACTGGAGAAACAAATCCCCAGAAACTCATATATGTGTAAGAGAGCTTTACGTAAGTGTATATTAAGAAAACATCTCCATCCAGCGCTGTCCAAGCCCAGAAGTCAGACATTAGCCCATGTGTCTGACACCGATCTATAAAGTCCTCCTCATCTCACAAAGGATGTGCAATGACACCAAAGGCAGGAGGAAAGCCCAATCAGTGAGCGTGTAAGTTTTGCAGCACTGGCAGGCGTCTCCATGTGGCTGCTCCAGCACCCAGAGCTGCAACAGGGTAGGTCCCTGTGGCTTCTCTTCAGAGATGTCTCACAGGAAGTCAGCTTTATCCCCTGAGTCAGAGAACTGGCTAAAGTAGCCACACACTCGTCTGACCATCAGAGAACAAAAGACCAGAGAACAAGAAAGGTGAGGTTTACCAAGTCATTTATCTCATCAACCTTCAAATAATCCCACATGTGTTCATTGGTCAAGTTGGCTGGATAAATCTCAACTATCACAGATGATGAAACTAGAATTATATACATATATATCACATGAAAATTACACATAAGAAAACATCACAATAATAGCTATATATTATGTGAACATATACACATGCATATAGGTATATTATGTATATATTCACATTATAATAGTATATACATATTCACGGTAATATAGAGTTACCATTGTTTTTTAATGGGTATAATTTTCATGTGAAATTAACAAATATATATTCTACAATTAAAAACTAAGGAATAAATGTTTAACACAAATAGGTTTCACATGAAATTTAAATAGAACCACCAATCTAAGATCATTAAAAGTGATAACTTTTTATGGCATTATAAACTTAAACTTTGTGAAATAGCTCTTATTCTTAACCTGGGAATTTTGTATAGTTATTACTATTCTTTTTCTTACCACTTATTTGCCTTTCTGAAATAAATGAATAAAAAGTAAAGCAGGACCATTTTATAAGCATAAACTAAAGTCATATATCATCAAGTGATCTGGTTCAGCCTCATTTTAAATTTTTTCTCTGGAAATTTTAGTTATATTATTTAAGAAGCTATATTGTAAAGAAAAATTCAGAGCATATCAGAATTTTTTAATCTTTGCCTATGAAATGCCTGAATACACATACTTACGGTGTGGTTAGAAAATTACACTGGGAAAAGATGCTATTAAATTTGAGGTTTGGGGAAATAAATAAGTAACTTGAAAGCATGAAGTAAAGAGAATTCTAAGCTAAGGGGATTTTGTGCAAAGAGTATAAAACATGAACAAGTTGGATAAAAGATATTTAAAATTTGTCAAATGGTTCCAACTGGGTGCAGACAATTTTCAGGATTGAATACTATGTGAAATATTGAAATACAACATCTTGTACATTAACCATTAGTAAGGAAAGAAAAAGCTTAAGAATTGCTCCTCCCTCAATACTTATGCCTCAGAATTTACAAAGGCACACTTTTCGTGGGGGGGAGGGGTTGAGCTTTTTTTATATAAATCATTTTATTGGGAGCTCTTACTGCTCTTATAATAATCCATATATCAATTGAACCAAGCACATTTGTATATATGTTGCTATCATCATTTTGAAAACATTTTCTTTCAACTTGAGCCCTTGGTATCAATGCCTCCTTTTTTCCCTTCTTCCCCTGCCCTCCCACCCTTGTGGCCCCTTGATAAATGATTATTATTTTCATATCTTAATCTATCGGTGGTCTCCTTTTACCCATGTTTCTGTTGTTCACTCCCCACTCCTGGGGAGTTTATACTTGTATCATTGTGATAGGTTCTCCCCCCCACCACTTCTCTACTTTCTTTTTTTTTTAGGCATCACTGCCCTCTGGTGGTGGGAGTAGGAGGTCCAGTCTGTGCTCCTGTGAGCTGGAATTGAACCTCCATCCCAGTGGGCCACAGTCCTGCGCACAACCACTACGCCACTGGGGCTCAGCCCCTCTCCTCCACTTTCCATCTATGCTCATGAACTGCTACTCCCACTACTGTTCCTGAGAAGTTTATCTGTCCTGGCTTCTGTGTGTTGGATTTCATTTATCTTTACCAGTGTATTTGCTCTGATCTAGCCAGATTGTTAGGTAGAACTGGGGTCATGATAGTGGGGTGGGTAATGGTGAGCAGTAGAGGAAGCCTTAAAGAATTAGAAAAATGTGATGTGTTTTATATGTGTGATTCTGAACCCTGGCTTGCTCATCCCTTCCTTGTGACCCTTCTGTCAGGTAATGTTTACGATGTACAGATGGTCTTTGCATCTCCACTTGGAAGTCCTTTGTTTACATCAATATGATTGTTTTGGGTCTGTTGATGCCTGGTGCCTGTTCTGTCAATACCTTGTAATCACACAGACTGGTGTGTATCTTCCATGTGGACTTTTATTCTAAATGGCCACTTGTTTAACTTCAAGCCTTTAAGATCCCAGACATTCTACACTCTAATAGTCAGGCACCATCCAATTTCTTCACCACATTTGCTTGCGCACTCATTTTGACTTCAGCATTCATGTTGGGAAGGTGATCAACACAAAGTGCCAGGTTATTAGAACAAAGTGTCCTGGGGTTAATAAAGAACTTGGGTAGAGTCCTGATGTCCATCTGCTACCTTGATACTTAACATAAAAAATATATGTACATAGACCTATATCCCTATCATTGTATATTGATACATTTACATATGTACACGCCTCTGTTTATACCTCTATCGGTGTCTTTTGCCTCCTAGTTCTTTCCTCTATTTCCTGTTACTTTTCTTCTGTGCCACTATCATGTTTGACCTTCTTTCAGTTGTCAGTAATTCTTACATCACACTTGATCAAACTCCATCGGGTACGTCATTGATTTTAAATCTCTTCTTGTTCCCTTGTCCCTAAGTTTGTTGGCTGCCCACTCTCCCACCTCTATCCTCCTGGATGTATCAGTTCCATTGTTTTCTCCTAAGTATTGTTCATTTTCCCTAGCTCATGTAAATACACATGAAAGAAAAGAAGAAAAAGAGAGGTATATGTAGTTCTAGGTCTGCTGACCCTTATGTATGCTTTCTGGTCAAGTCTGAAGTCTATTTTCAGGATTCCTCAGGAACTGCCTTGCTTTGCTCCCCTTGCTGATTTGTTGCAGACCTTCATTTTAACCCCCGGTGTGGGAGGTCACAGCAGATATAATTCCCTCCCTGTGGCACAATGCTGCCACACTAGGTCACACTGTGACAGAATTCTGCCATACAGAAGGTCACATCAGGCATAATTCCACCTCTAGTGCTGCCCCATACAGCCCTGTGCATCCATGAAACGATGGTGTGTATCCTGGTGGGGCCTCCCCTACGGTCCTCTCTATGCAAAGGCAGATTTTTATATGTCATCTTATCAGAGTCCTAAGTCCCTATGAAGGTAAAGATAATGGTCTTTAACAAATTTAGCATCCGCTTTCATGGAATGTCCAATTGTTAACACATTCTGAGAACCCATAATTTAGCCACTAACTACCCCTCCTCCAGATATCTTTCGTAATTTTAGAGGAAAACTAAAAGTAAAAAGAATAAAATAATGGAGGAATACTATTCTTTAGGGCTTTCAACAAGTGCAGGCTGGTTCTTTGATGGTCAACAAAGTAAAATCAGTACCGACTCACATTTTAAAAATGTGAGTGAAAAAGAATGATAACTGAAATAGGAACAATTAGGCATCAAAGCCTTGCCATAAGAAACTTGAAAGAGGTGTTGTGAGCAACTTCAGGAGCATTGTGCAGAAGTTTGGATTTTTGTCATGCTGTACTGCATCTTTGATATCAATTTAGAGGAATTCACTTAAGAACATTGGTGTTGATACAATGTTGACCACTCTGAAACCCCGGCCAATTCCTGTAACTATCGGTGGTGTAGTAAATGAATCATCATCAAAATCAGAAAAGTATCTGCCTTCCAGTTTCTTTGGCATTTGTTCAAGTGCAGAGGTACCTATTTATGAAGGAACCTGTCTTCAAATCAGTTTAAAAAGAAATCAGGAGCTAAGAGAACTATAAGTAGTTCTACTACAATCAACTGGAAAATTCATCTCACTTCTTTTCCAGATGCCCTAATATATCCCACCCACCATTTGGAAATAGAATTTACTGAGCCACTTAGTAAAATCTAAGTGCTAGTAGTCAAATGCTACATTTTTTTTTGCATAGCACAACCACATACAAAAGCGTGCACACACACATAATGCACACCATGCACATAAAAACCCTACATGTAGAGTTTGCACAGTTTGTTGAGAACTTATAATGCACATCTCTTGCAGAAACACATTGTTAATTGTGTGAAGCCTTGAGCAACTCCTGGTGCATCCATGTTCAAAACGGAAACAAACCCTGCTCTAGTCTGCCTTCTTCAGGAGCAGTGCTGTGTTTACATCCACTGCTATGTCACTTGCCTGCTTTGAGGGCCTTCCCACCCAGGGGGCTCTTTTTCCATCACTGCATGTGACAGTATTCTCTGAGGATCTGCATGGATGTTCTGTGTTAATTTTCAGAAGTAGAGCTACCAGGCCTTTCTTTCTAATTGGCACCAATCTGTAGGCACCAGTAGAAACTGTCCCCCAGCCATGACCATTCTGGTATTTGAAATACAAGTGGCATTGCTCTCAGCATCATAGCAGCTGGTGTGTCCCCACAACATAAAATAGGGACAGATGGCAGGTGAATATAGTTCTTACTATGTGCTAATTACAGAGATTATCATTTAATCCTCACAATAATCCTCAACTAGGTACAATTTATAATGCCAGGCCTTATACTACAGTGTTATAACTTGCCCCTTTGTGGTCATGAAACATTACTCAGGCAGTATAATTCAGGAATACCAAGCTTTTACAGAAAGCATAGCACAATTCACTGAAGGCATTCCTAAAGATATAGCCACCTTCCATTTAAAAACAAAAAAACAAAACAAGCCTTAATGGGGTTTAAAGTGAATGTTTTTCAAATAGTTTGAATGTTTAAAGTACTATATTGTGTTTAGATGGTGCACATATTCATGTGTCTGTGAAGATAGTATGTGTGTGTGTGCACTCACGTGCATGCACTACTATCTCATGCAACATTTCCCTCATTGTCATGGAATCTCTCATTGGGTCCACTTACCAGAGAAACTTCTCTTTACCAAACTCACACTGACTGTTCATGGTGGTCTCACTGTTTCTTTCTCTATGGGTCTAATTTAGTTTTTCTCTTAGCAGGTAGCAGTGCACACTTGTGGGTGCACACATACATACTATCTTCATAGACACATGAATATGTGCACCATCTAAACACAATATAGTACTTTAAACATTCAAACTATTTAAAAAACATTCACTTTAAACCCCATTAAGGCTTTTTTTGTTTTTAAATGAAAGGTGGCTTTATCCTTTAGGAATGTCTTCAGTGGATTGTGCTATGCTTCCAGTAAAAGCTTGGTATTCCTTGATTATACTGCCTGAGTAAAGTTTCATGACCACAAAGAGTCAAGTTATAGCACTATAGTTGGTTATATTTTGCCCTCTTTTGTTTTCTGTATTTATAATTTAGCTCTTATAGAAATGATTACTTGAAGCTTAACTGATATTTACAGTTCTTGTGGGCTTTTACACATCTAACACCTGCCAAGCATGACAGTGGCTCACTTTAAAAGTATTTAGAAAACTTTAAACTGGAAAAGCCTATTCTTTTGTGAGTGTTGCGCCCAATCTTTCTGTGCTTCCTGCAAATTACTGTCAGTGCAAAAAAAGGCGATGCAATCTGTGGAAGTCAAAGGGGGAGATGTTGCATTGTGTACATATCGAAGGCCTGACATTCTCTAAAGCAATCTGAAATTATGAATGCTTTTCCTTGCAAAACACTGAATGGCATAAAGGATTAAGATAAGAGCTTTGACCCAGAAGCCAAAGATAGCCAGGACTGTCACGCATATGTCAAGATATTTCAGCACAGAATAAACATGCATCAGAAATGAGTTCATTCCTTTCACTGTCTTACCTTAGAACCAACTGAGAATTTGGGTCTTATTATGATGTTGGGTGGAAGGGGTGTTAGTCATATCATGTTTTCCCAGGTTAATAGGGTTTTTTTTCCAGCTGCACTATTTATTTTGAATGGGTAGAGCCTGGCCTCCCTTGCACAATCATATATTTGTTCTTTTGTGTGTAGCCGCAGTCTTCTGCATGTAGTTGGTCCTCTGGACCTTAGCTATGTAGGATTATAGCTTGCATTCTCAGTTGTTTGCTTCCCTGGTAAGGTGAAGAGGCGTCTGACATAAGGACTGCTGCAGGCACCATACATTGTGTGGAATCAAAGTTAAGCATGGGGGAAAAAAAGATACAAATTAATTTTAGTTTTAAAAACAACTCTGACTACCCAAAGGGCACGGAACAAAATATATAAACATGAAGCTACACTGCTGTGCCTTCTTTCCTGTATGGAGTGAGGTGCCTAATTAAGATAGTCACCCTGATCAGAAGGTGCATTTATGCCAGAAAAATACAGGGAGCTGTCTTGTGAGTCCTGTCTTTCCTTGGAGTGTTCAAAGACAAAATACTAAAGCTCTCCTTGCCCACGGATTCCCACATACTTTTTTTCATCCTCCTCTTTGAGCCACAGGACCTTGCAGGACTGCTGGAAGCCAAAGATTCCTGCTGGGCTTGTAGATGTGACCCAAGAACATCCTAAATCCTCATTGTCTTTATAAATAGGAAGAACCCAGCATAGCTTTGGGAAGCATGTCTCTCCAAATGCCATACTTCACAGTCTGCTTGGGGGAGGTGAGAGTGTTCTAATCCTTTCTTTTTATTAAATATCTTAACATTTTCTCTTGTTGGGCACAACACTAAGTATCCCCTTAATAAATAGAGTACCCCCACCCCCCGCACCCCCAACAATTACTGCAGCAGGTGACAGGAGGTACAAAGGAAGAGTATCACTTGGGGAGGGACTGAGATATTGACCATTTGTAAATATGAAGACTGATGGTGCTGGTAAGGACAATATGGGGCTTTTATAAGCCAAAACGGTAGTGAAGGCACCTTTGCAGGCACAACCAGCACTGCCTGTGAAAACAGAGTTTTGTAGGTGCACAGGTGTTTGCACACTCACAAACAAAACTTAAGACAGATTACTACTCCCCCACACAGTATGTGCCTTCACTGAATGAAGGAACACCACTATTAAGCATTGCTGTAAAATGAATTTCACCTGATAGCAGTGCTAGAGTCGAGGAGAATTGACTATCCTCTAGGGTTTCTGAGGCTATAATTTTTTTATTATTAAATCATTTTATTGGGGGCTCATACATCATTTTTCACAATATATAAATAAACATATTGTGCCAGGCACCTTCACATGTCCGCTGCTATTATCATTCTTCAATCATCTCTCCAATCATCCGCCTTTTCCCTTGAGCCCCTAGTATTGGCTTTTCCATCCCGTCCCCTCTTCCCCTGCTCTCTCCTTTCCACCAACCCTCAATACTTTATAAATTATTATTGTTCTGTCATATCTTACACTACCCTATCTCTCCCCCAATCCACTCCCCTGATGCCCATCCTTCATATAGGAGCTTTTGTGTATATCCTTGCAGTTGGTTCTGTCTCTCTACCCCACCTTCTCTCCATCCTTCCAGCCACTCCAATCTAACCACTGGCCCAAAAGGGCATACCCACCATAAAAGAAACTCACTTGCCTGTGTGATCATGAGGTATTGAAACAATCAGGTATCAGACATCAAAGAACAAAAATCAAAATCAATGGACCAATTGACTCCTGAAATCACTAAAGACAAATGGATACAGAGGCAAACAGAGTAGAAGAAATGATGGTGCCCAGCTACCAAATGATTGAATGCCTGGAGTCTCAAAGACTTGAAGATAATCGAGTCACCATTCAGCACAGAAATAACAAAGCACACATGGAAGAAGCACACTAGCATGATCAAGAGGGACCGAAGGGAGCAGGAATCGAGCATCAAAGAACAAGAATCACATCACTACAAAGGAGGAGAAGAGCAGGGTGGGGACCTAAGGCCCATTGGTGGGTAATTGGTCACCCCTTTACAGGGGAGTCACGGGAAGGAGACAGACCAGTCAAGGTGCAGCCAGGCAGTGGTGATGCATACAAGTTTCCTCTAGTTCCTGAAGCCTTTCCCGCCCACCCCACCCCCCAACCATTATGCTCCCAACTCTACCTTACAAATCCAGGTGGACTGGAGAAGGTACACTGGTGGAGTGGGTAGCTGGAGATATGAGGCTATAAATTTTTAAGGAAGCAAATTGTCACATCTTTATCCCAAGGATGAACAGGTGGATTACCCTGCAGGATTACCCTGAACCAACTGTACCCCCAGCGTTCCTGAATGAGAAAGCTAGAATTATAGAACAGGGACCAAGACACTCCACAGCCTCAATACTTCTGAGTCAAATTTTAAGGTAGAATTCAAGCACTATAATCCGATTTTCACAACTAAGTGTGTTTTCCATCTTGTAGATTCGCTGATTGTTTTGTTAGGTTTTCATGGCAATGAAATAATCTTAAAATGAACAAGTGTGTGATGCTTGCTGGGAGTTTGACTGGCTTAGAGAAATGGCAGGTCCTCAGCACCGAGTAAAGAGATTTTCAGAAGAAGCATTTGCATTGGATAGGCCCTGAGGTGAGGTTAAGTCTTTGGTACCAGAGGGCTACTCTTCGATAAGTGGATGTCCTTTAACTGTATTACCAGGGTTCTTCTTTGATGAAACCTCCAGGCTGCCATTTCTATTGGCTTTTTAATGTTAACAATCCAGGCCATTAGGTACTGTCTCAGTGCTCGCTGTTGATAACTTGCATGCATTTGCTACTTAGCCTTGACCTTGCTAGAAATCTCCATTTGGAAACATGCTTTGCTGACACCAACACACTTACATAGTCCAAACTGCTTCCCTTGGTAGCCGTTCTGCTAGAAATACCAGTGATGACGGCATCCACAGACTGTGGGGGTTACTTGCATCACAGACACATCTCAGTTGGTCCTGGGAAATGTACACAGAGGTTCCGGATGAGGTTCAGCTCAAGTTATCCTCCACTGGCTAGTCCTCTTCTTTTTTTTTCTCATGTCCATGGCTTTCCTATCATGCTAGTTTAAGTGGTAGCAGCAGCAATAACTGTTATCATTCTTCTCATCAGTCTCAGATTACTTACATACTATGTAATAAATAAAGCCAAAACAACCACAAGAATCCATTTACTATTGTGCTGTTTCTAATCCTGGGGGATTCTACCTGGGTCAGAGTAGAACTACCCTTGTCAAAATTTTCTCTGGGGTTTTAGGGGACTTGAACTAGGAACTATTACTTGCACTATGAACTATTTGGTCAGCAGGTCATCACACAACAGTTTGCAACATCCAGAGACTCCATTGATTTGTATGCTCTGATGTGAGTACAGCTGAGTCTGCTCTGACTTGTGCTGCTGTTAGCTGCCCTCAGGCTGGCTCGGACTCTTCGCAACCCTGTGTACGACAGAACAAACCATCACCATCATCCTGTCCTGCGCAATCCCACAGCTGTTCTCATCGTGCAAGCACTCTGTCAATGCATCTCACTGAGCGTTTTGGGCTGCCCTCTACTTCCCTATGCACGATGCTTCTCTTTGCTGCCCCTCTACTTTATCCAGTGGTGCTGAGTTGGACTGTAAGTCCCATGGCTGGCCATTCAAAACCACCCTCAGCTCCGCAGGGGAATGACCCGGCTTTCTATGCCCATACAGTCATAGTCGCAGAAATCCACAGGGCATTGCTAAGAGTCAGTATTGACTTGATTGATGGCAGTGAGTTTGGTTTTGGGGGTTCTCCCTTATGAAACATGATGGCCTTTTAATAAGGCTAACAAGATGGTCTTTTAATAGGACTAATAATCCTATTAGTCCATGGTGTGAAATAGCAAAGCTAATAACTGAAATAGGAGCACCAATGGATGGGGTGCTGGTTGCAGGAGAAGCTCAGGGAGAACATATGCCTGATATATTCTAGCAGTTATACGATGCCAAGTATAAGGAAGCTGGTTGGCCGGTCCTCCTTACAATGGACTATGTGATTAAGGAGAGGAATTGCCTCAAAGCCTCAGAAGCATGCTTTAAGTGCCGATTCACGGACTTGAAGACATCAGCATGTCCTACAAAGGAAAGCCTTCTTGCCTGTAGTAAAAGAGTCGATATTGCTGAGAACCAAGTCCAAAGTCTCATTATGCGAGTGGCTGAATTACAACGTCAGCTGAATAGGAGATCTAGAGCAGTGTCGGAAGCCAAAGTGAGGACTTTGATAGGAAAACATTGGGACCCTGAAACATGGGATGGGAATATATGGGCTGATGATCCAGAAGAGGAGGATATTATGCCACCATTAGAAACAAGTGAACCAGCCCAGTCTATAGATTTGCCCCACCCAGCTGAAGATAGTAGTCTGTTTTTCCTGATAATATGGCCAAAGGACACTAGACCAAGTCTGGTCACCCTTGTTTTTAGGAAGTATTCTGGATGTACTTATTTCAAGATAGATTTGTTTGTAAGTTTGTTGGTTTGTGGTGGCTTGGGTAAGGCTGTGATGCTGGGAGCTATGTTACTGGTATTTTCAAATGCTGTCAGGATCACTCAAAGTGAACAGGTTTCAACAGGACTTCTAGATGAAGAACTGACTGACTACACATCTAGCAAGGAAGCAATGAATTCCACATGCAAGACGCACCCCAGCCTCTGTGATTGATCATGAGGTGTTGATGGGATCAGATATCAGGCATCAGAAGACCCCAAGCAGTCAATTATATTGATACAAATGATGTAGGTCGGAGTGAACTCCTAAAGCTCATCTGTAGGCAATAGGACATCCCCTCACAGAAGGGTCACGAGAAAGGAAGGAAGGAGTCAGTCAGGGTGCAGCATAGCACCATGGAAACATACAACATTCCTCTAGTTCTTCAATGCTTTCTCCCCGTAGCCTGCCCCCTACTACTGTGACCCCAGGTTTACCTTACAAATTGAACTAGACTGGAGCATGTACACCAGTAAAAATAAGAGCTCTCGACACAGGTAATTTAGTACAAGTGGATCCCTTAAGCACTGTGTTAGTCTGGGTAGATTAGAGAAACAATTCATAAACACTCATATGTGTATAAGGGAGAGGTTTATACATGAGAGGAATTGAACATTGGGCAAACATCCCAACCCAGTCCAGTCTAAGGCCATAAGTCCAATATTAGCCCATATGTTCGAAGCCAGTCTATAAAGTCTTCTTCAGACTCATGAAATGCATGTGGTGACACCAAATTCAGGATGATCACAAGCCAGATGGGTAGAGTGTCTTTGGATCCAGTGGTGTAAACATCTCAGCACTGGAAGGGGTCTTCAAGTAGCTCTTCAGGCTTCAGAGGTCTGGTTGCATCCATGTGCCTTGTCCGGCTCAGGGAACTAGGGCAGCTCTATGTGGCTTCTCCTCAGGGATGTCTAACAGGAAGTCAGTCCTATCAGTCAAGCATCTCCAAGGAGGTAAGTCGGAATAGTGTCTCCCGTCTCCAAAAAGGAATGACCACATTTACTAGACTTCTCAGGGGAGAAGGCCATGCCCACATAGAGGTCTCATTGACTAGCTCTAGATTGGCAGGCTAGACTCCACCCCTACACTCTTCATCCTCAAATTGACACCAGATTAGGTGACGCCACATGCACAGTAACTGGAGTACTGATATCATGAAAGCAGGGGGAAGAGGGGTAGGAGGAGAAATGAGGAACCAATCATAATGATTGAATGATAATCACTCCCCAACCCCCACTCAGGGGAATGAACAACAGAAATGTAAGTAAAGGGAAACAGCAGATGATATGAAAATAACAAAAAAAATATAATTCATGAAAATTTCATAAGAGTGGGAGAGTCGGGGAGGGAGGGAAAAAAGAGGAGCTGATGCCAAGAACTCAAGTCAAAAGAAAATATTTTTAAAATGATGGAAATATACGTACAGATGCATTTGACGTAATTGATGCATAGATTGTTTTATGAACCCCCAATAAAATGATTAAAAAGAAAAAGAAAAAGAGCTATAAGAGTCTCCAATAAAATGACTTTTTTAAAAAAAGAACAGACGACATAGAAGGAATAAGTATTGATTTGTAAGTTTTGATTGATTTCTAGTCAGTGTTTTTCCTTAATTTGAATGATATCTAAGGGGCTTTAGAAAGTTCCCAGAGATATAAAATCAAATGAAAGACTTTCCACGAACTATTTGATATTCTTGTGTATACTGAACTCTAATTTTGAAAATAATGTCTGTAATTATCAGAATATAATCTAAGCTTTCTCGGAATTTCCTGATTAATTTCTCACCATAATTCCTCTACTCGTTTAGCTTTAATTTCAATCTTACACATATGTCTTTACTTCTTGTTTCATAGTAACTTTTTAATTAATTTCCCTGATCACAGTGATTATTTGTTGCCTATGCCTTCCTGTTTGGCCTTCTTCCTTCTGAAATGCCTCTGTTTGGGGTTTTGTGTGTGGGCGTGTCAGCAGTCAGCCGTCAATCAGTAAGTTCCTTAGAGCTTATACATGTGAAACTACCCCTTAGGTCAGCAGTCTGAGCTCACTCGGCAATCCACAGGAAAGTTATGATGCTGTCTGCTCCTGTAAAAATCCACTTTCTCAGGAGCCCGGGGGACAGTTCTACTCTGTTGGAAAGGGTCTTTTTGAGTCATAATTGATTCAGTGGTAGTGAGTCCGGTTTATATTTCTTAAGGATTATTTGGAATACTTAAATTTCCGGGAGACATTTATTTGTACTCATTTCTTTGAAGATATTATTTCCAAGTCTCTTGCTTCAAAAGTAGATTTGTGATGTACATACAGTGAGACCCAGTTTCCTCCTTTCATCTCCCTTTCTGCACTAGTAGCTTTGAAGGCACTAATAGTCAACCAAAAGGTTGTCTGCCCTAACCCACCAGGCAATCAGACAGGCGAAAAGTCCAGTTTTTCAGCCCCACACAGATTACAGCCTAGATATCCAAAAGGGACCTTCTTTCTGTCACAGAGGGTCACGATACATCAGAAACAACTATGACATCTAACAAAAATCTTAAATAACCTTTAATCTTGATGGTCTCAAGTCCATTACAATTACTTTGCACATGGATTTCTTACATTTATCATGCTCGACAATTGCAGGGCACATTTACTCAGTCTAAGGACTCTAATTTTTCTTAAATTGTAGACAATTTTAATCATTTTCATCTTAAGTATTCCTTATCCTCCATTGTTTATTATTCTCAAGCTATCAGAGTAGAAATGTGCTCCACGATGTTTCAATAACTGATTTTTCAGAAGTAAATCTCCATGCCTTTTTTCCAATGCATATTTGAGGGGATTTAAACTTCCATCCCTTTGGTTAAACAGCAGAATGTCTTACTCATGTGTACCACCAAGAAACTTTCATTTTCTCTTAAAATATACTATATCACTACTAAAGAATCTTTTCTTTAAAGGACAAATTAGTAAAGGTGTTAATTTTAGTAGACTGCAGTTTTTGTTACAACCATTGTCACAACTATATTTATAGCAAGGAAACATTGATAGCCAATATATGGACTACAGATGTGGCTGTGCTCCAGAAATTTTACTTGCAAAGACAATCAGTGAGCTGGACATAGTCCATTATAGGTAGTTGGCACCACCATAGATTGCCTTTCTGGCAGGACTTCTGACTTGGCCCGCCCTCTATAGTGTATCCCTTCCTCCTAATTAGGTACATGCAGCATTTCAGACTTCATGCTATGCCTTTGCTGTGGGGTAAGTGTGAATCCTTTGTATTTTTCCCCTCAACCACCACTATTTCTGGTCTCTTCTCTTGATAGGAAGAGACCTATAAAAGGGTCTTATCTGTCCTTGAACATCCTTTGTGGATTCCAGAACAGGGAGTGGCTGTCCTGTGTTGCTTGTTAGTTTCTATACATGAGTTCATATCATTAATAAAGTCTCTGCCTCATTGAAGGGATCAGGTATAAGGCATCAAAGAACAACAACAACAACAACAGCAACAACAAAAATCATAGCATTGTGATTGAGGGGGGTATAGAGTGGGGACCCAAGGCCCATCTGTGGGCAACTGGACATCCCCTTGCAGAAGGGTCATAGGGAGGAGATGAGCCAGTCAAGGTACAGTGTAGCAACCATGAAACATACAACTTTCCTCGAGCTCTTGAATGCTTCCATCCCTTCACTATATGATCCCAATTCTACCTTACAAATTTGGCTCGAAGAGAGGATGTGCACTGGTACAGATAGGAACTGGAAACAGGGGATCCAGGACAGATGAAACCTTCAGCACCAGTGGTGAGAGTGGTGACACTAGGAGGGTGGAGGGAAGGTGGGGTGTAAAGGGGGCACCAATGACAAGGATCTATATGGGGACGGACAGTGGAGAAGTGCATGAAAGAGACATCAGACAGTGTCAGGTACAACAAAATAACTTATAAATTGTCAAGGGTTCATGAGGAAGAAGGGAGGAGGGAATGGGGAGGGCAGAGGAAAGTGAGGAGCGAATACCAGGACTCAAGTAGAAAGCACATGTTTTGAGAATGATGAGAGAAACAAATGTACATAAGGATTTGGCACAAGGGATATATGTGTGGATTGTGATAAAAGTTGTATGAGTCCCCAATAAAATGATTCAATTAAAATAAATAAAGCCTCCACTTAAAACAGTTCCTATAGATAGCCTCCTCATCAGAGTTCCATCAAGCTAGAAAAACAAATAGGGCTCATTCAGAGTTTGCCTCAAATCATTTTAATTGGACAAAGTGAGACATCTAAAACAGGAAACTAAATTCACTCTGGCCATCTCATCTTGAAGATCCATACATTGAAGTCCAGGAAATTAAAAAAAAAAACAAAAACTAACTGTTGCCACGTAGTTAGTGATCCTGTTGTGAGTTGCCAGTCAGTGGGAGGATTCTGACTCACAGTGACGCTAAGCACAACCAAATGAAACACTGCCTGGTCCCTGCCACCTGCACAATCATGCTTATGCCTGAGTCTGGTCTGATGTAGTCACTATGTCCTTGGACCTCATTGAAAACATTCCTTTTTTTTGGGGGGGGGGCTTCTGCCCTCTATATTACCCAGTACATTGATTGTCCTTCTCTAGGGGCTGGTCTCCAATGACATGGCCAAAGAACATAAGGTGAAGTCTTTCCACGTTTGCTCCTAAGAAGCACTCCGGCTGAATTTCTTTCAAGGCAAATGGTTTTGCCCTTTAGTAAGCTACAGTGCTTTTAATCTCCTTATACAGCACCATGTTTCAAACATTGGAACTACCTTGCTAGTGAGAGAAATTTTCGACTCTTAGCTTCCAGAATAGAAGGTTTCAGCAGAGCAAAACCGATTTAGTATTATTAGGTGATGAGGGAAGTCATGGTCTTTCATATGTTTAGCATTTAATGATTTTGTGTAAGGGAAGAGGTTGAAGGTAAAACATTAATTGCATTTTAGATTAGAAATTGTATTTTAGATTAGAGGGCTGCATACACATATTTTGTTAGCTGCAAATTTGCCTACACTTTATCATCATACAATGGGGTTCAATTAGGAATAAAACCTTTTATTCAGGCTTCCCATCTGTTCTAATTATGTATTTATATAAAAAGAATATATATCTAGCTTTGGTAACATTGATTTTCTTTTTAAATTGGGTCCAATATTTGGGCCACTGTTTATACTGAAAGTACCATGGTCTCACCAAAGGGGAAACACATCTACCTTGGAAGAAGTCTGGCCAGCATGTTCCCTGGAGGCAAGGATGGCGAAACCTTGTCTTACAGACTTTGGATCTGTTGTTGGGAAAGACCAGTCCCTGATGAAGAGCATTGTACTCAGTAAAGGAAAGGGCAGAGAAAAAGAGGGAAGCCCTCAGAGAGATGGAATGACTCCGTGGCCGAAATAATGGGCTCAAGCATAGGAGCCATTTTGAGGAATGTGCAGGACGGAGCTGAGTTTAATTCTGTTTCCTACCGAGTCGCCATCGTTTGCAACCAACTCACTGGTACTTAACCACAGCAACATCCATCCTGAAGGACTCCTAAAAGGATTGTCAAATTTAAAGTGTAAGGAATAACAAACAATGACTGATCCCACACTATGAGAGGAGTTATGTGATTTATTACACCCTACATTGAAACATGAATCTATGCAACAAACAGGGACAGATTACCCAAGAAGCAAGGTAAGCAGAGGTTTGTTCGTGCTTACTTCCTAATACGTAGTGAACCATCTCACATATGAACGAAACAGTTGACTACAGAGTAATGTCTTCATTAGCTTGTGCTGCTATAACAGAAATCCACAAGCAGTGACTAACAAATGTATTCTTTTACAGTTTAGGAAATTGCAATGTCAAATTAAGAGCACCACAACTAGGGAAGGGCATTCTTTCCTTATTGGCTCTGGAGGAGGGTCCCTGTCTCCTTTCAACATCTATGGGTATCGTTTTCTTAGAAGACCTGCTTTTGCTAGTTGTCAAGTGACCCTGGGTCTTGGAGGCTCTCAGCACAGTAACTCTGGCTCCAATAGGCACACTCTAAGCCTAGTTCTTTCTGCTTGGTTGTAGTCAGATCTTTCCTGTTCTGCTTTGTTTTCTTTTATCTCATACCATGGAAGATAAAACTTGTTACCCCATATGGAACCTTTCCAATTATTGGATCACAACTGCAAAGATACTACAATCCCTTGTAACAGATGGTCTGGTCACATCAGATGACAATAACCATATTAGTATGTAATTGGGAAACTACCCGAAATCATGACCCAGCCAAGGTGACACATGTTTGGGGGCAAGGACTCAATTCAGTCTATGACAGAAGTACATACAAGGAAGCCTGTGATTACTTTTCTTATTGAGTACTCCATTTCTAGCAAGAATGAAGACATTTTAAAAGGGTTTTTTTTAATTATTTAGGAAGATAATGTGTGTAGCATCTTCAGAGAGACAGATGCCAACCACACCTAAAAGTGGGATCTTTAATGTGATGAAGAATGTGAAATTTACCACTACAGACAAGCAGGCAGGCACAAATAAGCCAGTGCTCACCTTGTTTGTTGGATAACCCAACACTAATAAGCTTTTTTTTTAAATAATAAGATTTAAAAAAATCATTTTACATCTAGATTAGGAGAACTGCCCCACTCTATATTGCTTACAGACTTGCAGATACATTTCCAAAAACTCAGTACTGAGATTTGCAGTGGCATTTATGGGAATTGGTTTTGCAAAGCCAAATAATTTTACTTTCATAGGCATTTTGTTCTGGATTAGGAGGTATTTTCATTAAAGTGAAGAGTTTAAAGTTAAAACATGAAGGTCTCTTTTGTTGGTTGGTAAAAGATGCATTATTTACTTCCCTGGTATTTTGTTTGGATGCACAATGTATTGTTATCAGAATCATTACACTTGTATGCTGAATTTGTTTTACAAAGTCCAAACACATTAAGTCCTCGGGTGGAATGATCAGACAAGCAGCATCGCCCTCACCATGAACTTGTTATAAATACAAAACCCAGCCTGAATGCAGACCCACTAAATTAAAAAATCCTGAAGAGGTTTCAAACTATACTAAATCTAATGCCACTCAATTTTTCATCCATAAGACAGAACTGCCCCGGATGATTCACCGGGTTCCGAATCCTTATAGAAGCAGACAGACAGCACCACGCTTCTTTCAGAGACTAGAGTCAAAGCATACTTTGAACACTGAACAGATGTCCCAGGTGAAGTTTGGTAATCCACACTTTATAAACCACTCCAGATAATTCCGTTCCTGTTAAAGTTTGAGAGCCATAGGATGAGGGAAAACAATTTAGATAAATACAAAATACCAACAAATGTCAATACAGCTACTCATAAAATGAGCTGTTAAAATTGCCTCGATTAAATTTTGACTTTCCTTTTTACTCTGAAACCAAAATGCAAATTTGCTATTGTTATTGTTTTATCTGCTGCATTTCAAAAAAACCTTCAGGCTCCAGGTGTGTGCTAAACCTTCCAGAAAATCACTTCCATTTGGAGTGTGATAAAAGCCTTTATGTTGCCTTTTATTGATGAACAGTCAGACATCCTAGCTTTGTGCTCCCAACAGGTAAATAGCTTCCCTACTAAGAGTTGCTTATCTAATATCTGAGATGATCTCAGTCTTTCTCTATATCCTATATTTCATTATTTTCCATCTCTAGTTCCAGAAGCAAAAAATATTTTGAACAGATTATGCTGCCTTTCCTGAAAGTTACCTTAGCAACAGAGTTACACACTAAATTGATTTCTCTCCTCTCTTTCTTATCGGTATTTAATTTACAGCAAATTACTTCATTTTGAGTTTAGCAGTCACTGGAGCAATAGTTAGTTGCTTGTTTCTTTTGGGGGGTGGTGTTTTTTATATAAAGGGTGACTTCTTTCTTGGGACTCAATTTCAATAGCACTTAAATTTTAAAAATAATTTAAAATATAGTCCTATTATCCTCACATTATTCAGATTTACTTGATGTTAAATGATTGCCATTGTTAGGGGCCCGGAGAAATGGCAGAAGATCAGCATGTGACATGTTTTGACTACACATGAAGGGAATCTGATTCCACAGCAGTCAGAGAGAGGTCAAACGTGTCTCCAGCTTCCTTCCTTCTTTACCATTAATGCTAACACATATGGCTCTCTACCTTTCTGCTGGTTTAATAATTTGTTGCAATGGCCACACAGAACTCACAAACAATATTCATGATTATGGGGGCTTATAGTCTTTTGTACATATTAGTTCTCCTTCTTAACAAGCGATTGCTCATAGGTGCCATTATTCTGTTCTGCCTCATACAAAAGAGTGAAATACTGCCCAGACCTTCTCCATTCTCACAAGTATTTTTCCTATGAAAACACCATCAAATTACTATTTGTTTGCATTGCGAAAAGAAACCCAGTACAATTTGTTATGTATTGAAAAATTGTTTTGACAATTCAATCTGGTTGAATCCAACTATTTTGGAAACAATACAGAGGAAAAATAAGCATTAAAGAAGTTGAATGTCAGGGCTGAGCCCCAGTGGCTAAGTGGTTGAGTGCAGGACTGCGGCCCTCAGGCTTGGAGGTTCAAATCCAGCGGCGGCTCTCAGGAGTAGCACTGGGTAGCTCCCATGACCACCAGAGGGCAGTGATGCCCCCCCCCAAATAAAAAAAAATTAAAAAAAATAAGAAGTTGAATGTCTCCATTTGCATCTGGACCAACGGGATCTTCAATATTGTGGTTACAATTTGCAATCATGCTTTCTCTTGGACATCATGTCTCTATTTTTAATCAAATTTTATTGGTATAATTGTAAGAGGCGTGTCCTAACATTTCAAAATAATTCAGTCACATCAAGATCTGAGCCTTTCCTCATCCCTTTGCTCATTGATAGCTCCTCATGTACTCCCATGCTATATGCCGAAGGAACCACTATGAATGATAGCAGGAGGGGAAGCTGGAGGAAGAAAAGGGAAACATGTAATCACAACGATTAATGTAACTCCCTCCCAGGGGAACATTCAGCAGGAAAGTGGGTGAAGGAAGACAGCAGTCAGTGTGTAAGACATGAAAAAGTAATTATCAATTATCAAGGGTTCATGAGGGACTTCACAAGTATTTTGATGCCATCTTTCATAGCTACAGCTTGGTCCGGTCCACAATCTTGCAACTATGCAGTCCTTTTGGTTCTGCCTTGTTCGATGGGTTTGAAAGCTTGTTCCTTCACATCACAAACTTGTGCTGCTCCTCTGCTGCTTGGTCTCCATGTCTTTGGTGTGGCACAGCTTCTGCAGCTTCCACCACGGTTATCTCACATTAGTACTGCTGGGAGATCTTTCTTAAGGGTTCCATTTTCTGCTTCTACTTTTGTGTGGGTTTTATACTCACTCTTTGCATGGCCCTACCTTATCATTGGTGAGAGATAAAGAAATGGAGAGAAGCGCACATTAGTCATTTTACTTCTCCACAATGCCATAGAGTCCATTCTAAGGCAAAGACATGAAAAAAAATAATTATCAATTTTCAAGGATTCATGAGGGACCTCACAAGCATTTTGATGCCATCATTAGTAGCAGATGCAACAGATCATAACTCTGGTTTTGCCTCAACCTCACACTTTTGTTATATTTGAATGCGTTGTGGCAGTCAACATGTATTGTGTCGATCCATCTCCTGTCTTCTTTTTCATTGACCCTCTACCAATCCTAATGTCATTTTCCACAGACTGGTCCCTAATGGTAGCATTCTAAAGTATGCAAGCCGAATCTCATCATCATCACTTCTAATGAGCCTCTGTCTGTACTGACCCAAAAACATATTTTCTATTCATCTTTCACCTTAAACCTATAGTACTTCCAACATCCTTTACCAATACTATTATTCAATGCCTCAGTTCTTCTTCAGTCTTCCTTATATAATGTTCAATATTCACATTCATATGAGGTGATTGAAAATGCCCTGGCTAAGGTCAGGCTCATCATAGTGATATCTTTACTTTCTAACAATTTCAAGAGTTTTTGCAGCCAATTTCCCCAAAGCAATTCATGGGTTGATTTCTGCTCTTACGGACTTTGATTGTGTGTCCAAGTCTGATGAAATCCAAACAACTTCAATCTCTTCTCCACTTGGTATGTCCATTTGTCGTGCCATGAAGATTTTAGTTTTCTTTATATTGAGATACAATCCACACAGAAAGCTGTAGACTTGGATGTTCATCAGCAGCTGCTTCTAATATTCTTTATGCTCAGTTAATATATTCTTCTTCATATAGCCTGGCTTCTCAGGTTATTTGCTCTGGTTGAATACATTTGGTGAAAAAAAATAGAACTCTCAGGCACATCTCTCCTGATTTTAAACCATGCACTATCTCTGTTATGCTTGAAACAATTTTTATTTATGTACAGATTCTGTAGACGTATAATACAATGTCCCAGAATTCCCACTTTTGTTGTATTGTGCATATTTTGTTAGGATTCACACATAGTCAACCCAAGTAAGCATCTCTCTGGCTCTCTGTTCTCAGTCAAGATCGATCTGACCATGTTGATTTTATCCATCTTTCCATAAATCTTCTGAAGCCATCTTGAGGTGTTGGCATCTCCCTGTCAATGTGCTGCAACTGGTTTTGAGCTATTTTCAGCAAATTTTTACGTATATGTGATATTTACTGTATGTGTGATAATTTTCACATCCTGTTGGGTCACATTTCTTGGGACTGGGCACAAAATGAAGCACTTTCATTCAATTGGCTAGGGAGCAGTCTTCCAAATTTCTTACCATAGATGATTTAGTATTTGACGCATCAATTTTTAAAAACTGTTCTGGCTGAGCCCTGGTGGCGAAGCAGTTGAGTGTGGGACTGTGGTGCATTTGCTTGGCGGTTCAAATCCAGCAGCAGCTCTCTGGGAGCAAGGCTGGGTAGCTCCCATGACCAGAGGGCAGTAATGCCCCCCCTCCCCCCAAAAAAAACAGAAACAGTGTTCTTATTAATGCCCAGAGCCTTTTTTTCTCCATTACCACTGTCGGTGAAATTTAAAATATTTCTTTCAATATCATCACTTCTTGATCATATGTTACCTCTTGAAATAGGTAAATGTCGACCAATTATTTTTGATTCATTAATTCTGGGAATTCTTCACATCCTTTAAAAAAGTATTATTAATTAGGAGCTAATACATATATCATTGCAGAATTCAATCACATCAAGCTGAATTATACAATGGCTACCAAAACAAATTTCCAAATATTCTTTTACTTTCTGGATTCCTTGACATCATCTCAGTTTTACACACATACCCCTTTACCGCTGTATTCTCCACCTCCTGAAACCCTTATTGTAGTTGCTGTCCCTATAAGTTCATCAATCCTGTGTTTCATAAAGAAAAAAAACAGGAAAAACATAATACAACTTCAAGAGGGTGACCTCCAAGGACATCACACTTCTGAAATACACCTAAAGATGAATGAACACAAACAAAACAGAATGTCTGCATTTGATGCTTCTAGCATGAGTCATTATTTTGTCCATACAATCCTTCAAAAGTGCAATCTTATATTTTGATAGCCACCCTAATAAATAGACCCAAACAAAAGCCACTGCTAATGTGTTGATTCTGACTCATGGCAGCCCACAGGACAGGGGATTATGGAGCCTGTGGTTTTCCATGAATGGAACTCTTTATTGGAGTAGAAAGCCTCATCTTTCTCCCATGGAGTGGCTTATGGCTTCAAACTGCTGATCTTGTGGTTAGCAGAGCATTGCTTCAACACGACGTCTATAGGGATCCTGTAGAAACTCTAATAATATGTTGCCAAAGTAGTATATAAAGTTCCCATGGATCCATCACTTGGCTTCCTTCAATGATAACATACATTGACATAATCAGGACCTGAAAATTATATTTCTGCAATATCATTAAGTCAAATAGGGAACTTGGTGAAAAACTGGGTTAATTGTTCCATTGTTAATAACTAAATTGATATCTGGAAACCACAAGTCTCTCTTCAAGAAAAATATGAACTTTTCTGCTTCCCAAAAGGTTTATAGGAACTTCTTATAGATCTACTCCATTCTATATAATCACTGTGTGTTTGAATTGGCTCAACAGCAATTTCATTTTAGTTAAGGAAAGACCAATTTTATTTGGACTTAATCAGCATTTACAATTTGTTTATTGCTGTGGTTCAGTTCTACAAAAATTGATCACAATTATGAATTCCTGCGACCATCATCACTGCCAGATCATTGAGCTACTCCAAAGTAACAAAAAGATTTTCCTGTATAACCCTGCAGTAAAAACACTCTCGACTGACTAGTTCATGGTCACTAATGTGATTTTGCAGTTGAAAATATTTTATAGGTGATATATACAAATAGAGGCTTGTGATACTGCTTTTTCTTATTGACTCTAATATTCTTGAAATTCATCTAGATATCATCAATTTTCAATTTTATAAAACTTGAGATGATGTGTTTATTGGCTCAGCTTTTAAAATTGAAGTAACGATTACATAGCCATTTGTAATGATGGTATGAAGATTCTGTTTGAAAGTGGATTGGGCTTGTCGGTATTTGAAAATTAGGAACTCAATCATTGTGCCATAGACATTCTGTATTATAACCCCTAATGTAACAACAACCCCAATCAAATCCACTGCCATCTAGTTGATTAATCCTCATGGCAACCTTATATGACAGGGTCTTTAAGGTTATAAATTTTTACAGAAGTAGACTGCCTCTTCCATCTCCCCAGAGCAGCTGATGGGTTCAAATTACCAATCTTTCAGTTAGCAGCTGAGGGCTCTAACCACTGTGCCAACAGCTCCTTATTACCACTGGTAAGCCATCGAGTTCAGAAAAGGACATCACCTCAGTATTGTCCAAATTTCAGACAACATTAAACTTTTATCAATTGTTCCAACAATGTCCTTTTTAGAAAATGGACTTAGTAAAAAATTGTCAGACTATTATTTGGGGACTCAGTGAAAAGAGAGAAATTTGGGCCCTTCATCAAAACCATTAGAAAGTGAAAAAGATGTTAAGGAAGTATTAAATTAAGTATGAGGCTATTAAACATGTGGTGCCCTTTGAACTACACAGAACACATACCCAGAATCTCAGAGCACACACTGTATTTCTATTCCAGGAATCTTCTAGTTGTTTGCCACTCTTCCTGTCTATTCTTATACCTCATGACCCAGACATTTTTTGAAAATTTTAAGCCATTTATTAACAGAATGCCTTTATTTGAATTTCTCTGATGTTTCCTAGATTAAATGCTTTTGGCATGAATATCACAAAAGAAATGATCTGTGATTGCATCTTATCAAATGGCAAAAAATTTAATTCGTTCCATAATTGATGATGTTAATTTTGAACACTTGATTAAAGTTGTGTTTGCCAGATTTTTTCACAGTAAAATTATTCTTTTTTTTCTTCCATTATAACTAATCATTATAATGTAGTAAGATAGTCATAACCAAGTATATATTCTACTGTCATTAAATGTTTACTATTGACGTAACCATGCTTTGTGGCTGAATTAAATATCATATTGAGGATTGCCAATAGGTACATTTTTTTCTAATTATATCATTCAAATCAATTAGTTGGGAAAGCTTTTCTTCTCTTGTCTCTATGCATGCACATATTCATGTCATATATGATGTAGTATATAGTATAACAGTATATTTTAATACCTGTATGTATTTATATTATATATATTATAATACGTATCCATCTTATGAGTTTCCATTTTACTCATTTTGGGTTAAATCAATTTATATCCTATTTACATTAGCAAAGTGTTCTAATTCTGTCTAGGGAGTGCCCCTTTGTTGTTGTGTTTATATGTGTGTGTGTGTATGACTCTTTGAGCACTTCCTTTCCATTAAAACAGGATGTCAGATACTCATTTTGTATGTTCCTCTTTCATTAGTTTGAGATCATCTCTTATTTCAGAAGGCGTAGCTAATTTACTGAAGAAAGGCATTTAGATAACAAAATGTGGGCCTAGATAGGCCTCTTGCCCCCGGAAGAATAAAGAAGCCCAGTTTTGGCAAGGTAAAGTTTGGACTGCTATCTAAGTTTTGGCAAGGTAAAGTTTGGACTGCTATCTGAAAACTCACCATCGACTCTGAGGCTGAAAGCTGGGGCTTTCTGTCCTTATTAACTTCAGAAATTTAATATATGTCAGACATTGTAAGTCAGAATTAACTCGGTGGCAATGCATTTGGTGTCTTTGGTTTATAGAAGCGTTACTGTCCCTAGGCCTTTGGAATGAATGGAACTAAGGAATACTAACATGCTCAGAAATGAACATTTACGATCTTTTCTCTGTGCACAAAAAGTTTGATCTCACACCGTGAATTCCAATTCCAGTACAATTCCAACATCGGAAGTTTCGTTCTAGCTTTCCCCAGTTTTCCATTAAATCCCCCGTCAGCAGTAAAATGTATTTACAAGGCACATCTCATTTTCTAGGTTTCTAGTTTAATGTAGTTCTTTCTAATCGTCCTAATCAGTTTACGTGGGCTTCAGAAACCTTCTTCCAGACCGAAAGCAGAACTTTCATTATTGGCTTCAGAATTCGGTACATTGTGCCAAGCGGTGTGGATGCTCTCCTTACTCTCCTTACCGTGCTCACATTGGCAAAGAGCACAATCATATTTACATAAAATGGCTTTTCTCTCTTCTCAGGTACACACAAACTCAAAAAAACCAAACTCACTGCCAGAGAGTCAATGGAGATTCCCAGTGACCCTGGAGGATGGGGTAGAACTGCCCCTGTGGGTTTCTGATACTCTAACTCTTTATGGGAATAGAAAGTCCTGTCTTTCCCTTGAAGAACAGTTGGTGGTTTTGAACTGCTTACGTTGAGGTTACCAGGCCAAAGCAAACCACTACACCACCAAAATTTCTCCAGGTTCTGGCAACAACAGCAGCAGCAAAAAACAAAAACTGCCATCTAGTCCATGACTCACAGTGACCTCTGTGGGTTTCTGAGATGGTAACTGTCTAGGAGAGTAGAAGGTCCAGGAGTCTCTCCTGTGGAACTGCTGTGGGTTTTGCACTGCTGACTATGCAGATGGCAGCCCACCACATAACCATGATACCACTAGATTCATATAAGATGTGCCAAGTCATTGATTCTGTTGCTGGTCCCACCACCCAGCTATCCAAATGCCATCGGTGTTATACTGGCGTTCTCTCAGCTAAGGGTACATCATCACTGTCCCGCATGTTGACATTCTTTTTAGTCATTTGTGTTTCGGTGAATTCACACAAGCTGCCTGCTCCATGTCAAAGCCCTCACCGGGATTTTCACTTCATACTTCCAGAGTACAACTTAATTTGACCATAGGGATAGTGTCTTTACTCTCTCAGACTTCCTGTCCAGCGTGTGGATGGCTGTGACTACTATTCCATTCCTCTCCCTGCCTCTGTACAGAGCATCCATCTCTGCCTCCTAAGGTATTAGGTCAACAACTTCTTTCAACATAGTCTATGTAACCTCTTTTAGATGAACTATATATGAAATAAGGCCAGAAGGAGCAGGATTAAGTACTTATAAATATTTATAACAAAGCTTTTCATAACTAGCTTTTAAATAATCATTAGAAAACTATTTTTACATGTAGATAACTATTTCAAGCAACTGAGATTTCATATTCTTTCAGAAAGGTGTTGTACCTATTGTAATTAGAATTGGTTTAAACTAGTAGAGACCCTACATACAACAGAACAATCTAAACCTGGTCCCATGCAATCCTTCCAGCTGTTCTAATGCTGAAACCTATTGTTTGCACAATGATGTCAGTCCTTCTTGTTGACAGTGTTTCTCTTTTTTCACTGCCCTTCCACTTTACCAAGCAAAGACTTACTTTTCCAGAGACTGGCCTCTTCTGATAACATATCCAAAGTACAAGAGACAAATGCTCATTATCCTAGCTTCTAAGGCATTTTCTGGCTGTCTTTCTTCCATGACAGATATGTTTGTTCTCTTGCAAGTCAATGATAGCTGCTTCCATGAGCATTGATTATAGACACTAACAAGGTGAAAACATTGACAATTTAATTTTTTCATTTATTCTGATATTACCTATTGGTCTATTCAATGAGGTATTTTGCTTTTTTTGTTTGTTTGTTTACATTGAATTGTAACCTATACTGAAGACCACAATCCCTGGTCTTCATGAGCAATTTTTTCAAATTCTCCTCACTTTTAACAACCAAATGTCATTTGTACTCTTGAGGTTGCTAATAAGCTTTCTTCTAATCCTGATACCACATTGATGCTCATATAATCCAACTTCTCTGATAATTTACTTAGAAACACGGTGAGAGGATGCAGCTATTTTGTATATACCTTTCTGATTTTTAGGTCATGCACTACTCCTTTCACAGCTGCCTTTTGCTCCATGTACCTATTCTTTATTATTTTAGTTAAGACTTTTACAATTCCCATTTCTCTCAAGCTTATTCAGATACTGTCATGACCCACATAGCCAAATGCCTCTGTCAATAAGAGACAAGCATCTCTTTGATACTCTCTGCTTTGAACCAAGATCCGTGTGACATCAGCAGTGATAGCCAAGGCCCCAGTCCTTTGCTGGATCTGACCCGCACTTCCAGCAGCTCCATGTTGATGTACTGCTGAAACTATTACTGAATAATCTTCAGCAAAATTTTATTTGTTGTGATATCAATGACAATGTTCTATAATCTGTGCATTATTTTGGGCCACCTTGCTTGGCAATGAGTACAAATATGGATGCCGTACAGTTATCTTGCCAGGGATCTTGGCTTAGATGAACGCATTCTCCGCGCTTCATCAGCTTGCTGAAACATTTCAAGTGGTTTTCTGTTAATTCCTGGAACCTTGATTTTGGCTAAACCATCAGTGCAGCTTGGATTTCTTCCTCGAGGAACTTTGGTTCCTGCACATGTCCTACCTCTTGAAGTGTTTGAATGTTGACTAGTTCTTTTTGATTCAATGATTTCTATCTTTTCTTATTGCATGCTGCATAGTGTGATATTTTGCCCGTAGAATCTTTCAGTATTAAAACTCAAGGCTTGAGACTTGTTTTTTCTTTGGTTCTTTTGGTTGAAGGTTTATTGAACGTGTTCTTTTTGGTTTTATGACCCTCGGTCATTGTGTCGTTCATTATGACACTTTGTAGTCTCGAGCTGCACTTCAAAATGTTCTGTTCAGCTCTTTTATTCCATAGTTCTCCTATGGGTCGCTTCTAGAAGCTAAAATACACACACACACACACACACACACACACTCTTCTTTAGAACCTCCAGAAAGAAAAATTAGTCTTGTCAATACCTTGATTTTAGTCTGCCTGAGTCTCATGTTAGACTTCTGAAACACATTATGGTAAAAAGATAAGCAGACGTTGTTTTAAGGCACTGTTTGTAGGAAGAAAATAAAATAGAATTCAAATTATATAGAACTCAAACACCAATTTCACTGCCATTAAGTCAATGTCAACTTACTCTCCCCGGGTCTGTGGGTTTCTGAGACTGTAACTCTTTAAACAGTAAAAGGCCCTGTCTTTCTCCTGAGGAGTGGATGATAGCTTTGAACTGCTGCTCTTGCAATTAGTATACCAACCCATAACCCAGTATACCACCAGGGCAACTAACAGTAATTACTAGCAAATGTTTATGGACTGCTAAGTATATTTATTTTATAATCAGTTCATTTCAAGTAAGAGCTGGCATTTATTATTGTCACCATACTTTAACATTCCAGGCATACAATAAGTAAACAAATAAACTCTAATTTTATTTCCCTCCTCTTTATCTTACACAATATGATATTAAAGATGCTTTTAAAGGTGAAAACTGATAAGTCTGCTTTCCTAAAATCATGAGGATAATATTATATTCCACACCTTATTCCACTTAGCTGCACATATATTTAACATAATTGCAATCATATAGCATTTGTAATTATCTGTTCTGCTTTTTTCCTTTTAAATTTTATAATAACTCTTCTGTGTGTCTGCAAAAATCTTTATAATTATCATTTTAATGACTCTGTGAATATCCCATTGAGTTAATGTGCAATAATTGATCAATTTATTCTTTTGTTGAAATTTAGTTTGTTTACCACTTTCACTATTAGAGATAATTTTTTAATGAACATTTTTGAAGTACAGCTTTTTCTATTTTGACTTCTTATTTAACATGAGTTATTAGAAGTGAGATTACCAAAATAAATTTTATAAATATTTCTATGATTTATCTAGTAATGTATAATAGGGTTTCTGATTTTGAAAGTTATTGTATACCTACTGATTATTTTTCATATTAAGTTAATATTGTATCTTGTCACTTTAATATTCTAAATCAATTTTATATATGATCAGCATACACTTAAGTAATAGAAAATAATCCATAAAATATTCAAATTACAGCAGACTGAGTATGATATGAAAAAGTAATAACAATGTATAAATTATTAGGGGTTCATGGGAGAGGAGGGGGTGGGATGAAGGGGAAATATGGGAAGCTGGTCCTGGGGGCCTAAGTGGAAGGAGGATGTTTCAGGGGTGATGATGGCAATAGGTGTGCAAATATGGTATGTATACAGTTGACATGTGTATTGATGGTGATGGGAGTTGTATGGGCCCCAAATGCAATGATTTTTTTTAAAAAAGAGGGGGAAAGAGGAGCTTATACCAAGGGCTCAAGTAGAAAATATTTGGAAATGTAGATGACAACATGTGTACAAATGTGTTTGCTACAAAGCATGTATTGAATGTTAGAGGAAATGTAAGAGCCGCCAAGAAAATTATTGACATTTTTTTAAATATTCAAATTACACACAAATGTTTCCAATAATTGATTTTCTGACAAGAAAAGAAATTGGTAAATTAAGCCAAGGCTTCAACCACCAGGAATGCATAGTCTCTTCATAGACAATGTACAGCTAGAGAGTACCTTTTGATTCACAGGAACCCCCTAGAGTTCCCTAAGCTGTAAGTCTTTACGAAGGTAGATAGCCTCACCTTCCTCCTGATGAGTGGCTGGTTGATTTGAACCACTAATTTTGACGACAACAATCTAACGGCTACCTGACAGTGCTGTGAGGGGTGCTTCTCAGTCTACAGTAATACCTTGGCTGCCGAAAGGGTCCAAGCTGAAACTCTCCACTAATCAAACAGCAAAGTTCTGCCTACACACACACACACACACACACACACACACACACATACACACACACAAATGTTAGTTCGTTTTTGTAATTTTGTTCCATAGTTGATCTGAAAATCTGAATTGAGAAACCTGTATAGGCCGAGAGTGAGTCATGTGTCCAGTGTCTCAGGAGACACAAAGGGGTGACGCTTGGGTCTAAGCGCCACTGTTGCTCAAACAGCATACTCATACAGTGCTTGTGTTAGGGGCTTAAAACATTTGCCACTGTGCTTTGGGTACACATGCATTCTTTGTGTAAAATATCCTAACCATGAATCTGACTCCAAAGCAAGTTAGGGATAGTAGCAGTAAAGCTATGAGGAAAACTATGAGAAACACAGTAGCATTAAAGAGAGAAATCATTGGAAATTTGATTCCGGTGTCTGATTTGGCTGCAGAATATAACATGGTGAAGTCGACATTATCAATATTTTAGAAAATTAGTAAAGCAGATAATGTAGTAAAAGATGTGAAATCATTAACAAAGAACCCAAACCATTGAAGAGGTTGAAAGGTCACTGTTTATGAGGATCGATCCGAGACAACTCCATGGGGTAGAGAGTGTATCTGAGACATGCGAGATGACTAAGCACCTGCATCGTGCTTAAAGTTTTGGAACAATGAAGTTCTAAGTGTAATTTAGGGGGCCTCAGAACCAATTATTTGGTTTTACATTATTTCTTATGCAAAAAAAAAATGTTCAGTTCTTGAACTTTTCAATGATTGAGTATGAGTTTGGAATGACTTGAGTTAGACAACTGAGATATAACAGTCTTCCAAAATCAAAGCAAACTCACTGTTATTGAGTGTATTTCCAAGGGCCAGGACCCCATTGGACAAGGTAGAAGTACAATGAGGGTTTCTAAGACTGTAAATCTGTACAAGAACAGAAAACCTTATCTGGTGGTTTTGAAGTGTTGACCTTGTGCTTAGGAACCCAATGCATTCACCAAAAATGCAGATACTAATGGGAGAGTTATTAGATATAATGTACCAAGATCCAAGTAAGAGACACTTACTGGAAAATAATGTCCAGTGTTCTCAATAATCAGAGTTATTAGAGCAAAAATGTGGCAGAAATGGTTCAGTCAAAGAATTTTCACTTTCCATTTGGCAAATCCAAGTTCTATTGCTGTCCTAAACCTTTTCTTTCATTTCTAAAGTTTTTTATTCAACAGGAAAAAAAAGTGAAGCAAGTAAGAGCTTATGGTACTTACTTATTGCAATGATACTGAATAGATTTCAGTAGAATTTCCAGGTCAAAATAGAATGGCAAGGAAGACCTTGTTCCCCACAATCAGCCAATGAGAATTTCAAAGTTCACAAAATCCTCTAAAGTATGAGATCACTGTGAGTTGGAAGCAAATTCATTGACCTTTAGCACTACTAATGACAAAGTAGGTAGAAAAATTAACAAGACATTAAAGAGCATTTCTCTTTGGAGTAAGATTTTCTTTCCCTGTCAAATAGGACCAAAAGACTATTTCATTTCTTTAAAGCTACCATCTAAGTCACATGTTATAACACATATCAATCTGAAGCAAATGAAAACAAAACCAAAAATCCAAACTCATTGCCACTGAGTAGATACTGACTCAACAGGGGATCCTGCAAGGCAGGATGGAACTGCTCCAGTGAATTACCCAGACTTTATCTCTTCTAGGGAATAAAAAGCCTGTGATCCTGTGAACCTACTGGTGGTTTCAAAGGATTGCAGCCTACGGTTCAATCACTGTGTCACCAAGACTCCTATCATCAAGCAAACAGTGACAGGATAGATGACAAAGAGAATTGTTTGAGGCTATAAAGATGGAAAGATGCTACAACCAGTATAAAGAAATATAAATGTAAATTCATATTTAAAAGCAAGCAGGGAGGGAGGGTGGGAGGTTAGGAGAGTAAGAAAAATGTGTGTGTGTGTGCGTGTGTATATATATATATATGAAAAAAGCAAGCAGGAAGCAGAGACGGGGTTAAGGCACATGTTAAGTCACATGCAAATTTCCAAAGAACCAAGAGGCTGAAGCTAATGAAAGCGGTGTCTCTCTCCAGAGTAGACAGACAGGGATCACTTTTCTCTAGAGTTGAAGCAAGACCAGGGACAGCAGAAGAATGGGGAGAGACCTACATATATGGAAGATTTAACAGCATATTGTTGATTCCATTTCTTGAGACGGCTGTGTGAATATACACGTTGTGTTTCTTTAAAAACAAACAAACAAACACACTCATTCCTCCAGATTTCTTATCCCTCAATCCTATATTGTGGTCTGAGTGACTAAAAAAACAACAAAAAAGGAAAAGGAAAACTGAAATGGAAGTGGAGGCTTGAGTAACAAGCAAGTTCATCTCCAACAAACAAAAGAGGATTCAAATTTCTAGCTTCTCGAGTTGTGAGAAAACAAATTTCTGTTGGGTACTGCCAACCAGGTGAATGTCTCCTATTGCAACAATAATAACAAAGACAATATTTTGTTTTTATTAGTAAATCATTGGGGGGTTCGTACAAATATATTAAAACAATTCAGCTGAACTCCGGTGGTGTAGTAGTTGAGTGCGGGACTGCAGCCCAAAGGGTTGATGGTTCAAATTCAGTAGCAGCTGAAGACTGGGCTTCCTACTCCCACCAGGGCAGTGATGTCACACACAAATAAATAAATAAATAAATAAATAAATAAATAAGTAAATTCATATATCTATTATATCAAGAGGACATGTAGAAATGTTGCCATTAACAATTTCAAAATGCTATCTTTCTTCTTGAGCCCCTTGATATCTCCTGCTCTTTTTTTGTGAGTAATGTATTAGTATAATTAACAAATAAAGCACTAGTGATTATCTTAAATATTGATATTTAATACCACCACTCAGCCTAGTCATTATGCATTACTACAATGAAAGCATTTTCAAAAATCATAGTTTCTGTTCAGCAACTATAAGCATTATGTTTACATCCCATTGATATATCCAAAAAGTGAACAAAAACACATAAGCAGATTAAGAATTTACTATGAAGGGGTATGCTTGAAACATCAATTTTCTTCATTCTGCTACCTTATTTTAGTGTACAGCCAAGCTATTTGAAAAGGAGAAATACATGCATGAAAAATGAGGTGGGCGAGACTTCAGAGTGTCATAAAAATCATAAATATATAAAACCAAGTTAAATAGAATTCTAGTAACTAGAAAACAGGGAAATAAACAAAAAAGCAATTCAATGGCAAAAGTAAACAATGCAACATTCGCCAACCATTTTCCTCAATTTTAATAGAATGGAATTTCTCTAATCACTGAAATCCCTCAGGAAGAAAGGACTTTTAAATAGAAACAAAACATTCAGAAATATTGAAAAAAAAATCAGGAGGTGGTGATCACCCACTGTGCCGTGGTGATTTTTCATTATTTTCTTCTATGCCTGCAGGTCGGAAGTAAGAAGTTAATTAAATAGGACCAGTCCTGCCTCCAACAGTTGTTTTCATGAAAGATGCTTGGGAAAAAAAGTCTTTGTTACTAAGGGCAAGGTGTGAGATAAAGTGGCACATGTGTGCTTATGTGATAGTGACCAATCCATTGTGGTATGTCCCCAAAGCGTGTTAGTAATTAGGGCTGGGGCCCTATGCGGATGCAGGATCTTAGACAGGAAAGAATGCCTTCTCTCTTCTCTAAAGTTTTTATTCCACAGAAACAAAGTCAAATAAGCAGGAGTTATACAAAAGAGGCATAACTCCAGAAGATGGCCCCATCGTCCTGGGGTGGCCAGTGACTCCTAGTCAGAATGAGACTCCAGGTGGACACGTGAAAGGAAATAGAAGAAAGGCTGCTGCTACCAGCAGGAAGTTTCCAAGGATTTTTTCCAATGTAGCTGCCACAGGTATTCCTACTTCCTTTCCCACCTTCCTGCTGTCTCCGCCATGCATCTTGGCTTTCCAGTATTCCCACCCTAGATCTAGCGATGAAGTCGTAGGTTCTATATATTTCATCTGTAAGGTAGAAAAGCACTAACTCATGATGCTATGCCAAAACTGCTGTGACAACAATCCTGATAGAACAGATCTGTCAACTTTGTGAGCAGTTGGGGCAGAAATCAAAATCAGATGTCTGCTGACATTTTTCTTTCTTCTACGTGATATCCAACCCATCAGGAGAGGAGAGATTTCCCAGATATGAAGCATGCGTGAGTGTGAGTGTAGAAAGGGCTGACACAGGGACAATAAAGGCTGTATGAATCCAGGAAAAAGTGCAATCATTCCGCCAATCTATTCCATCTCTATACACACTGCCCATACACTAGGATTTTGTGATATTTATTAAAGTTATTTCCAGGTAACTTGGTTCTCCACCCTTTGGGGTTCATAGACAATGGGGTTGTGTGAAATAATTTACTGGAAATAACCTACTAGAACTGTCTTTATTTCTGGAAGAGCAATCAGCAGCATTCAAAGTGAAGGCTGCTTCATTAGACTGGGATTTTGACTGATGCCCATGGGCAGTCACCCCGATGACCTAGAGTAGAGTAAAATGCACATCAGTAATCACTCTTTGTTGTTTCAGCACCAAGATTTGGAATAGTTTGTTACCATAGCATATCATTGCCTGTCCTGACTGACACAATGGTCCATGCTGGTAACAACATCTTTTTATATGTGGAAATATTTATTAAAACTCTCCTCAGGCAGAGGAATAGGAGATAAATATTATTCCTCTACAAGTCCACAGTTTGATGGGTTTGAAGTAAATATCCCTTGGCATCCAGGTTATGTACAAATTGCAGCAATACTAATTAAGAGATAATATTTACTTATTAACTCACATAATACTTCTTATGAACCAGGCACGATCCTTTGTAATTTGTAAACATTCAAATAGCCTCTTATTTTTGCATGTAAATAATCTTGAGTAACAGGTATAGACTAAGTAACACTGCAAAAGTCATTTAGTTAATAAAAATTTCTATTGATTGTAATCTCTGTCTCTTCCTTACTAGCTCCCTTAGTTTCAATACACAGAGATTTGAGATTCTTCTTCATGGATGACATCAATGTCTTCCCACATAAGCAAGAAACAACCTTTATGCTTGGCCTGAATATCCTTCTGTCAGTGACTAGAGATCTCCCCTCCCTCCTCTTGCAATATATATTCTCCTTCCCCTACCATGTTGTTTCCTGTGGGTCTGATCTCCAGGTTTGAAATGCTGCTAAGAAGAAGAAATCCAGAACCCTGTTCTGTGAGAGTGATGAGCCAAACCTAAGTTTAGTCCTGGGGTCTAAAGTCTCTAGCATTCTCTTTCCTTGAATCAGATTTATATTGATTATATATTATGCAGAACAATTTCAGCCAAAGTAAGTTTCAGCCACTTTTTAATCATTTAATCCAAATGTGTGATGCAATTTCTCCTTCAATTTTGAACAGACAAAAAGGAGGTGATAAAACCAGCTGTTAGCTGGATGTGAGGCGGCAAGAAAAGTTTGGCATTATCTTCCTTTTGTGGCAATGACTGGAAAACTTTTAAGACTAGAAATACTTTTTGCAGCAATAGCTACAAATATATTTTGGGATAGACTCAAAGGTTAATCCCTAGTTACAAGAAAGTGTACTGTATTGTATGCAAATAACACATACTCTATCCATTTCCTCAGGAAGTCACAAAGTTAAACAACCACCTTCAATTGTATATAACAAATATCTTCCCACCAAATATCTTCCCTACCTCCCGGGAAAGACTTTCTACACTGACCGAGATCCCAGCAATGTGAAATACAGACAATCTTGTAAGCGGCATTTTGCAGAAACTCAAAACACATACCATACCAAACACACCCACCCACACAGTTCCAATTTCTAGCACCTTATCACAAGGTGTAGCACTGCCTTACCGGGTTTCCAGGGCTATAGCCATTTGGGGAAGCTGACTGCCACATTCTTCTTCCCTGAAGTGGCTGGTAGGTTCCAAACACAGAGTTTGGGATTAGCAGCTGAAAGCTTACCTACTACGCCTCAGGAGAAGTCCAATAAAGCTCTTTAGAACTGAGGCTTTTAAGGCAATTTATTCCTGTTATATTTCCTTCAATGTTATATAAACCTGCCAGTCAGGCTGCTGGTTTTCATTTCAAAGGCAAGCTGTTCTTTTCCCCAGACTACGAGGGAGCTGGGTAGTAGAGGATGAGATTGGGGAAAAGTTGAAAAGATGCTACACTGCACTTTTCCTGCATCGATCCTCCCTGGTTTGTCACAAATCTGTGGTTTAATTTCCAGAGTTCCAAATGGTTTTCCTATCTTTGGGTAGGCGGTGGCAGCAGATTAGTGCTTTCCCCTCTTGTTTTCATGGAAGAAATAAGTTTTAGAGATCCTTACTCTACCATTTCCCACAACAAGGCTTGAACATGTAAGTCTGTGGTAGTCTGGGTAGACTAGAGAAACAAATCCAGGGACACTCATATGTGTATAAGAAAAAGCTTTACCTACACGAGCAATTGAACATGAGAAAATGTCCAAGCCCAGTTCAGATCAAGTCGTTAAGTCCAGTATTAACCCAAATGACCGATGCCAACCTATATAGTTCTCTCATGAAACGCATGCAATGACACCAAATGCAGGAAGATCACAGGTCAGTGGTGGGGAAGTCTTGTGGCTCCAGTGGCATAGCAAGCATTACAGTGCTGGCCAGGGTCTCCCCATGGCTCCTCCAGCTCAGGGCACAAGCGTATTTCCATGTGTCTTGTCAGCAGAAATGTCCCAGAGGGACTGAGGATGGATCCTACCTCCAGTGAGTTATTTATCTCCTTTGCACCTCCAAATGAGATCCTCAAGCTGTGACCTGATTGACAAGCTAAACTCCATGCCTTCACTCTTAATCCTATCAAATTGACAACAGATTATATAACTATCTCAGAGTCTTTAGTGTCAAGGGGCAAAGTAAAAATCTGGATTAAAGTCTTCTTTGTTATAGGACATAGTTATGTTTTTATTATTAGACTCATTACTTGACCTTCCCATTAACCCTTACTTTTTTAAAAAATCATTTTATTGGAGACCCGTACAACGTTTTTCACAAAACATAAATAAACATACTGTGCCAAGCACCTTCACATGTCTGCTGCTATTATTGTTCTCCAATCATCCGCCTTTTCCCTTGAGCCCCTAATATCGGCTTTTCTATCCCTTTCCCTCTTTCCCTGCTCTCGCCTCCCCACCAACCCTCAATACTTTATACATTGTTATTGTTCTGTCATATCTTACACTGCCCAACCTCTCCCCCAACCCACTCCCCTGATGCCCATCCTTCAAATAGGAGCTTTGTGTATATCCTTGCTATTGGTTCTGTCTCTCTACCCCATCTTCTTTCTACCCTCCAGCAGCTCCAATCTAACCACTGGCCCGAAGGTGCTCATCCATCTTGGTTTCCCCATATCTCCAGCTCCCCTCTCTACTAGTGTACCTTCTCAAGTCCATCTGGATTTGTAAGGTAGAATTGGGACTGTGATGGTTGGGGGGAGGAAGGCTTCAGAAACTAGAAACTAGAGGAAACTTGTATGCATTATCACTGCCCAGCTGTATCTTGACTGGTCTGTCTCCTCCCCATGACTCCCCTGTAAAGGGGTGACCAATTACCTACCAATGGGCCTTAGGTTCCCACCCTGCTCTCCCTCTCATTCGTAATGATGTGATTCTTGTTCTTTGATGCTCCCTTCAGCCCCTCTTGATCACACATGCTGGTGTGCTTCCTCCATATGGACTTTGCTGTTTCTGTGCTGATTGGCAACTCGATTATCTTCAAGACTTTGAGACTCCAGGCATTCAATCATTTGGTAGCTGGGCACCATCATTTCTTCTGCTCTGTTTGTCTCTGTATCCATTTGTCTTCAGCGATACCGGGAGTCAATTGGTCCATTGATTTTGATTTTTGTCCTTTGATCCCTGATCCCTGATTGTTTCAGCATCTCATGATCGCACAGACAAATATCTTCTTTTATGGTGGGTTTTGTTGCTTCTGAGCTACATGACTGCTTGTTTATGCTTAAACCTTTAAGACCTCAGATGCTATATCTTTTGATAGCTAGCACCATCAGCTTTCTTCACCACTCTTGTTCATGCTCCCACATGTCCTCAGTTGGCACCTTGGGGATGAGTGCACACAGTGAAATGTTTGTGTATTTTTTTCCCCGTTTGATGTCTATTGCTTAGACCTTTCACCATCATGTGGCCACCATGGCTGTTGTGTTTCTTCTGTGCGGGTGTGGTCTTTTCCCAAGTAAATGGTCTATTGTTTATCTTCAGGCTTTTAAGACTCCAGATGATATATCCTTTTATGGCAGGGCACCATCAGCTCTCTTCATCACATTTGCTTGTGCATCCATTTTACTTGAATGATCATGTTGTAACTCTCACTTTTAATTTCACTCTTTTTCTCAATATTGTATTGTCTTCCTTTGACTCCTCAACTCCATACCCCATTGTACTTTTTCTGCTTCTTCCTTTTATTTCTAAAATAGTGTTCCATACTGTCAGCCTACTTATCTCCAACAATTTCAATTCACACATTTCTTTGCTTATCTCACATTTCTCCCTCCTTACTCCAGAGCCTTCTATATGAAAGGAACCTCTTCCAGTTATTCGTGCTGATGTACAGATGATTACAAATCCCAATCCTAACTATAATCAGATTTGTAAAAATGTTTCCTTGCTCACTTCCTCTAGTCACTTTCTCTCAGAGGTTTTTCTTCATTTTTGTCACTATTCTAAACACCCATAGCCACTATCTGGCACCTGTACTTATCCTCTATTTCTCAGAAAGAATAAAAATTTTATCACTGGAATCTTTAAAATGTATCAACAATCATTTTCTCAATAATATTATTATTATCTGGATCAACTGGAAGTTTAAATGGTTTCTTTCATTACTCAAATAACTTGCACTTTACCAATCTAAACTGCTAATTTTTCTTTGTTCTCAGTGTCTTAGGGGCTTCTGTCATAAGACAAATATATGATATGAAAAACTAACAAAAATTTCTAAATTATTAAGTGTTCATGGAGGAAGGGAGAGGGAAGGAGGGAAAATATGGGGAGCTGGTACTTGGGGCCTAAGTAGAGGGAGGATGTTTTGAGAGTGATGATGGCAACAAGTGTGTAAATGTGGTCTGTATACAGTTGACATATGTATGGATTGTGACGGGAGTTGTATGAAGCCCCAATAAAATATATGACAAGTAAATCTGAAAAGAAAACATAAAATGCAACAACAAAGTAATAATCACTGCCACAGAGGTGATTCTAGCACATGGTAGTCCTATTTAGGGTTTCTTAGCTGAAGTCTTGCAAGAGTAGAACAGCTCACCTTTCTCACACAGAGTAACTGGTGAAACACAGTGCTTAATTAACACTGCCATCAGTGTTCTTCTCAAAGGAATAAAGTTCATTGTAAACAGAAGAAAAATGACACAAAGTGCCGTGTGGAGTCCAAAGTAGTATTTTTTCCATTTTGTCCAGTGAGTATCAGAATGAT